>JALIZH010032933.1:4615000-4685000 GCA_030522465.1 Rhipicephalus appendiculatus | reverse complement strand
GGCTTCCAAGATTGCTTGCAGACAAGGCATAGCCTGTTTCCCATAAAAGAAAAGGCAAAAATGGACGATTACAAAAGAATGCATGCTAACTTAATCGGAAAATTGAAACAAAGAAGGTTTGGAAAGCATTTATTTCTACGGAATAGAAAGGCAACCTGTTAAATGAGAGAAGCACGGAAGTCGACTGTCAAGATATGTTAATTAGACGTGTAGTTACGCAGACCCCTACAACACCCCCCCCCCCTCCTCCTCCTCCTCTCTCCTAGCTTCTGTCACTTTGATTTAACGTCATCTGCCGTGTGTCCCTTTCCTGACCTGCAATAAAAGGCGACGTGACTGCTGAATGAAACGGTCCGTGCACGCATGTGTAGAGAAAGAAAGAGAGAATGAAATGAGAGAAAGGCAGGGAGGTCAACCAGAAGTGTACCATACGGTTTGCTACCCTGCACTAAGAGGAGGGGGGAAAGGGAAGAAAGATGGGAAGGAAAGCGGAGAGAAGAGTAGACGCACGAAAAAAGCAAGAAAAAAAAAACAAGAGCGGGGGGTGCTATAGCCTATTCAATAGGACACTGCCACGCAAAAAGTTCAATAAGGCCTTGACGGATTTTCTGTGCGAAGACAGTTCGCGTCGGCATTCGAGCACTGACTGTTCTGACAAAGGTCTGTCGTCAAGGCGGGCCAACACAGAAGCTAGCGGCAGGCTGTGCGCACATGTGTAACCATTACAAGATATTAGGAGGTCCAGATCCCGTCACTTGCTGATTGGGACGTTCCTTCTGTGAAATTTTTAGCCCCTTGCACCCGAGATCGTTTCCAAACACAATCATTAGACCGTTTGTGGCAGAGACATTCTTTCGCGTGACAGTTACGACATTGTAGAAGCGATGCGTAGATCAGACTAGTTCGAGTCTTCCCATGCAGATAATACATACCGTCTCTATTTCTCAAGGTCTATACAACCCTTCTTTAGACGTCAACCGTCTTGAGCGCATAGAAAAGTCAACTCATGCCGAGTTATGCTCTCAGGCTCTTCCTTTTTTTTTTTCTTGGTATCGATTTGTAAATCTTTTTATCGTTTGCGAGCGCACCTTTTAGCAACACTACTGCAGTGCAGGCAACTCTTGAGGCTGCACTCCGGCATGGCGATTAGGCCACGACAACATCAGCGTTTCCGTTATCAGGAAAAATTATTTTGACAGCCACTCAGGAACAAGCTTTCGCGGCTGTCTCTTTCGATTGCCGGTGAAAAAAGCGCGCCGCCGAAACTGCCAAGCCAATTTCAGCAACCCGCCATATCGTCTTATGCCCCGAAAGCGAGTAAGCGAGTACCATGCTTTCCTCGGCTTGGTGTTCCAAAGCTGCTGAACTCCACCGTTGCAGGCACAACCACAACAAAAAACGCCGGACTTCCCCCCCCCCCCCCCTGCCTGCAATGCGACGAAATCCAAGGTGTGTACAACCTGTATACTGTGCAGCCGTAGACTCCACAAGTGTAAGTGCTCTAAACAGAATCTATACGCAGAAGTGCACAATAGAGAGAGAGAAAGAGAATGAAAGAGCAATAAAACAAACATAGAAAAAGCATTTGTTGTAAACGTTCGGCCAATATATATATATATATATATATATATATATATATATATATATATATATATATAAATCTGTTGCGGCCGCGGATATGTCTCCAGGGCACAACTTGATTCACTGTTCACTGTTGGACTAGTAGCCACATCCTCTTTCCTCACTTTAATATCAGCGATGAAAAGGAGAACTGCGATGTGTTGTGCTTTTGCAGGAGCCATTAAAAGACACTTTCGATTTTTTTTCTTTGTAACTTTGTTTGTCTCGGCGTTATGCGGTATGAGTGACTGCTTCCAAACTCAGAGCACCTCTTAGATATTTTTAATGCTATATATTTTTTTAATACCACTATATACACATACGGGGGGTCTATGTGAAAATAAAAGGTATAAACAGTGTCGATTCTTTTTTTCTTGTCTTGTTTCTACTACAGGTTACTGACGGCCCTTGGACGTCTTGGGCTGTCGTTTGCGCGAAGTTGTAGTATTTGCTTAGCGATCAGCAGTGAACGTGCCTCAAATTATAAGTTGAAATGAAACTCATGAGGGCAGCTTCGACTTGTTCGTACACAACATCCATGGAATGGCGGCAATTTAGAGACACGGAAGGCAAAGTTCCGCTTCGCCTCGTTCATCACTCATGAATTTAATGGCTTCTACACTCAGCAGCAACGGGCATTCCCACCAACGGAAAATCTTCGGCTCATTCTCTGATGCCTAAATTGATTCGCAACGAAGATTTCGCAACGGAATTGCATATTTCGAGGCTTCTGTGGAAATGAATGCTTGTTCTGAATGTGCAAAGCTTCCAATTGCATGATATTTGCATAAAGAACATGTACGACTTCTTAGTAACTTTCTTCAGTCTTACCGCATTTATAGCTGACTCGAGCAAGTATGTCCCCTTTTGGGCGTAGAATATTCCCTGACGGGGTCAAATCGGTCTTTAGAAAATTCAGTCTTTAAATTTTAGAATCCTGTGTTCATTACACGCTGTTGTAGAGTTGTTAGGAAGGTCGCTATTTTCCAAGGAATGACCTAGATATGTGACCGCCACCACGTTTTCTTGCATGATGCCAGTGGCGTAGCCAGGGGGTGGCACACCGGGCACGTGCCCCCCCCCCCCCCCCCCGAAATTTTTTTTTCGTCATGGCATACATAGCGAAAAATGGCCATTTCAACGAGGTGCCCCCTCCGAAATCAAGGAGGTGCCCCCCCCCCCCCCGAAAAAAATTTCTGGCTACGCCCCTGCATGAAGCCGTTGAAAAATTGCTTGCTGAATGCACTTCATTCGTCGTGCATAGACCGTCTGTCAAGCCCTAACCAATAATACTACGAAACGCATCGATGGCACACTTTGTGGTGTGCTCGCTAGGCATGTCGCACGAGATCGCTCCAATGGAGACCAAGTTGCCGCATTCATCATCTACCTATGAAACACCGCTACGCTAACCACTGCCACTTTTTTCCCTTTTTACCTTGTTTTACAGCGAAAGTTGTTATGAGATCACAACAAGGGTCGTTTCTGCGCCGTAGTAGTCCGCCGCCGCCGCCGGTGTCCGTAACCAATATCGCAGAAAATCAGAAAAAAACTAAATACATAAAAAACACCTATGACAGAATGGGAATCGAACCCGGGCCCTCTGCGTGGCAGCCCAACACTCTACCACTGAGCTACGCCGCTGCTTGAAACTGCGGTGCAAACTGACCCGACGCAGGCTTCATATCGGGTAAGGAATCGCGTTAACTTGTGTTGTAAAGCGTTTTAGAGCAGTAAAGTAAGAAACAGGCGTCAAACAATGCGAACTGCGTAACGAGTGGGTCGTTCAATGCTCCAACCCATTACAAAAGCCTGAACATAATTCTTCATCGTCGTCAGCCACAGCATCAACGAAGTGCACATATTTCGTTACTGGAGTGTAGCGGGCTCCGCGCTTTTCCGAAGAATGACGAATAATGGCATAGTAGACGCTTCACCAATACACAAAAATTATGATGATTTATGGCGTAGTGGGTACCATGCAAGTGGGCTTGTAGTAGTTGCCCCAAGAGTGTTTAAAAAAGGCTAAAGGCCGCTCTCCCAGCTTTCGCTGTGACTGTGCTGCGCGTTCTCCGCAGGCCTGGCGGTTTTTCTGTACGGCCATCCCACTTCGCACACAAGTGATCTATTCTGTCCTATACAGACTAGGTATCACAGCGCGCATCTCAATCTTGGCACCGACAGATATACAGAAGGCTGTCGTCAGCTAGCGGCTCGCCACGCGACGTCAAAGGACCAGAAACTGTGAAAAGCTAACTATGACGTCCACAACTTGACTCCCTATTTTTTCCCGGGAATCCTCGTGCTATTGCTCGTACCCGCCACAACACTAGAGCTTACGCCGACCATTTAGAAGTACTATGCACTTGTCCACGTGTTGGTACAAAGTTATATCGTCAATTACCTCACTGAGCCGCTAATTTGTACCCCAGTTTGTCATTCGATGTCGTGACCGGGAAGTCGCCCATATCCAAAGATTGGTATGCGACAGCATGGCACTGGGGTCTATTCATGACCATGAGCAAGTCACCAGGATGGCTGCTTTTTTGATAATGGGAACATAGTGATGAAGAGTCGGAACGCTCCCGTCATCTCCTGCAAGCCGGCCTTCGCTACAGTGACACAAACAGTTATGACCGATGGATACATGACAACACATTCCACAAGACACTGCTTCACTTCATACACAACACCGGACTAACGGCGCACATTTAATACAGATATACACAACAAATATTATGCCTTAAGGGCAAGTCTATGTCTCAAATAAAAAAAGAAAGAAAAAAACAGCGTGTGAGCAGAGGCGGCAGCATTGAGAAAGCACTGCATGCATCAGAGGCTCGAGATGGAAGACTGTCCGCGGTTATTCGCTGTACCAGCCATGGGTTCTGCATCCAATGAACCTTCTTGGCCCACAGTCGTATCTCGATTGAACTTTTGAAGAGCGTGAGCCACAGTCATTGTCGATAACTCTCAATATTGAGGTACAAGGTAGGAGCAGGAAATTGTATTTTATAACATTCCACATCATTCTCCCTTTGGTTTATATTTTACTATTCGACCATTTGCTGGAGGAAGGGGTAAGAGCCCGAAACTCAAACCCGTTTAGCTTTCTTGTATATTCTTGTTGCTCTGTCTTTAAAAGCGTGCGAACTTTAGCTAGTTGGTACATATTCATAGTTGAAAACAGCGCGATACAATGAAGACACTATTTGACAAATCAGGGCATGTGTGCATGTTAAAAAAAATCTTCTCCCTCTCCTCCGTGTTTCCCCTTTCCAGAATGCGTATATATTCGTACGGCAAAAATAAAAGCTGTTGTTGGTAGTCAGCGCTAGTCCTATTGGGTCTTTCTCGGCTTCGTTGTATCGCGCTGTTTTCCACTATGCTCTTTATTTAATCAGTCCCCTGGTTTCAGACCAAAACAGTGAACATTTTTTCGCATTACGAGAACATTTTTTGCGGTGTGACTACTGTTTCAGCGATGCGATGTTTAAGTCTCGTGGCAGTTATTTCTATGCAACACGTGCATTGAACTTCCAATTGTTTCTTTTCAGTATGCTGCTTTTTCCGCATCTTCAGCCTCAGTTGCAGGCACCCACATATGCGTGATACGCTTCATTCACTGCTCCCCGGGAGCCAGGGCTATAGGGCCGCTGTTCCATCAACGTCGCCTCTGTCTAGGAAATAACAATACTCTTTTCTGCATGCAAAGTTCAGCCGCATTTCATTTCCAGAATTTAATGTGAACCAGCAGCGAGAACTGTCTCCACGAGGGAGAGGAGTGTATGAACCAGTACTCAATTTTCTTCAAAATCCAGAAGAATGACTGTGTACCAACCACCGCGGCCATATAAAGCCAGGAAAACGAGTGAACATATGCTGAAAACAAACTTAGACGATGCGACATATCTCAATATGGCAAGAAAACGAGTGGAAAAAAATTTTTAGCAGTTTAACTGACGGCTTGACTAGATAAATTTTACAATGTATTCTGTGCCAGACATATGCTCTCATATCTAAAAAAGGCGTTTTTTCTTCGCAGTCATGGTGTAAATAATGATTCAATTCACTTATTAGCACCGCTTCCTGTTCCAGAAAACGAGTATCAATTCAAGGCTGCTTGTAGCGTTTTTGTCTATAGGCACCATCACGTATTAACTCATGTATGAACGTACTTTCAGACCAACTGTTAAGAAAATGAACTAGTGAAGCGAACGTTTCTAGAATTTTCTACTAATTTATCGAAACTACATCTGCTGAAAGAAAAATATCTTGACAGCTGCAAGCAAAAGGAATCGACAAAACAAATGCTCGAATTTTGCAGACTACTAGGAAAAAAATAATGAGGCGTACTCTACTTTTTAAGCCGTAAATGCCTGCCCGACCTAGACTTATGCGTACTTAGTGTAGTTAGGTTGAAGTAAGCGTTGTCTGTATATAGCGCTGTCTGTATATAGCATTGCCGTTTAGCTGGAAAGCCACTCTTGGCCCGTCTGACAGCTTTTCTTTCGTACGGCTGTTAAGTAAATTAGCACGCCCCTGAATATTATTGCGTCTTCTTCAATTACTAGCTTAAAATTCACCCTAGGCTATTTATGAATGCGTTTCCAAAGAAATAGCTAATTCGTGATTCAAATTAAATGTGCCTTCTAGCCAACTTATACTCAATTCTGGTGTTCTACGTGTCAATCACGATACGATTATGACGCCCGAGGTAGGGGCAAAACGTATTAATTATGACTACATGGGGTTCTTTAACATGCGGCTACATCTAACTATATGGCTTGTTTTGCATTTTGCCCCTATCGCTATGCGGCTGCCGTTGCCAGGAATCGAATCCATATACTCGAGCTTAGCAGCGCAATACTTATGAGCTAAGCTACCTCAGTAGGGGCCAAATTAATCGACATAAGCGTACAAAATGGTCGTGGGCGCTTAGCCGTCGTCATATTTGTACGGATATATAAGATTCTGACCATCCTTAGTTAAAAACGCGAAGGAGCTGGTAATATAATAATATCAGTAGTAATTTTGCGTTCAGTGAGGGCAACGCAGGGAATTATGATGGGAGCTAAAACAAAGTCCCACTTTCGCCGTAAGGGCGAAGTAATCAATGCGATAGGAACAAATTGGAATGTCATACGAAGGAAGACCAGCAGCTCACACCTTTAGCAAACCCGGCTGCTGAAGCCAGTGAAGTGGCCTTCATGCGGTCTACGGCTTTAACGCATACATACAAACATAACGATGAATGTACAACACGCACTAATCTAGGAGCCATCTGTTGAACTCCCCTGAAGAGATATGTCCTCGAGCGCAGGTGACCACGTCCTGTAGGTCAAAGTACAGGGCGGACGCGCGCCTGTTAACTCCGGCGAAAAACAAGTGGGGCGGCGCCAATAAAGCGCGCACTTTGACGTTCGCGCCATCTCGCGCCTGAGTCGTGTCGCGCATCGCGCTGCGGAAGGAATTAATATACTCTGACATTAATTCAGCCGCTAGCGCACATATTAAATTCATTATATTTGACGTAAGTACAATCAGATTCACTCAAACAAAATAACTTCTCATTGTTATACTTAGGGACCGGGAAAGTGCGCGAGCATAAAGTTAATCAGTATATTAAAATGTGCAAAGTTGATTTACACTTGTACGCTCGGCGTGTAGAATATATATGAAAATGATGTTGCACAAAGCAGTTTCTAGCCACCCGCAAGTGTGCAATTAAAGCTCCACTTTCGGAGGGTTTTTATAACCCGCTGAAAGTGGCGCCTCCACACGCTTCTCGGACGTCAGAACACCTGTGCGCTTGCGCCGTCAGAGGGTGACGGAGTTTCGGGCTTTATTTCCACATCCTTGGAAGAGACTCAATAAGGAACTGAGATGCACTAAACTTGCCAAAAGTGATTAGAGGGTCATTAAATGTCACAAATAGACCTAGAGTTGAATCCACCCTTCAATAAATGAGCCACCCTCCTCGAAACGCATGTTAGAGATAAATTAACGTTTAATTACTAATTAATAAATTGAGATGCGGACTTCGTTTTTATTGTTAACGCATTTCATACTTTACTTTCGGTCTATGAAGTCCTTTCTTATTTATTTCTAGCCGGACTTTATATGGCTTTTTGAGGCTAGTTGAAAACTGGCTAAGTTACACCAAGATAATCAGAGAAATTGAAGTGCACGGAAAGACAACTTGCCACCGGCAGGAGCCGAGCCTGGAACCTTCGAATGACGCGTCCGATACTTTACCAATCGAGCTACGGCGGCGATCATCCCCCGTCTACTTTATCGGGTATATCTCCTCTGCATTGGTAGAGCAACAGAAGCAATATTCGGAAGTTGCCGGTTCGATCCCTGCCAGCGGCAGCTGTCTTTTCCCCCACTTTAATTTCTTCTCATTTATACCCCAATTACTACAAATACCATCCCCTAAAGTTTTCTTGGCTTGAATTTCTGTTAGTTCCCATTACTGTAGTGTCAAAAAAAAAAAAAAAACGAGCCCTTAAAATTTCTCTTCTTTCGTTCCCAGCCGCTCAGACACATATGCAGCTATATGAAATGGACAACTGTAGAATTGGTCCTGATCGGAGATGCACTGCTTACGACAATGTACCTGGAATTTAAAAGCTTGTGTTTCGTAAATATTTCTACAGGCAAATATTGCGGTTAGCCAGCCATGATACCCGGCATGTACTGTTTTTGTTGGTGCAACTGACTCGATTAAGCGAGCATGACAGTCAAATGCGCCTATAGTGTAGGGTAGCAAACCAGATGTTTTAATTTCGGTTTACCTCCCTGCCTTTCCCTCATTTGTATTTCTTTCACTCGCTCTCGCTCTGCTACATTGCAATCAATAGTACGTTGAGCTAATGGCGCACCCACGTCGTGAGCCGAGAAGAGAAAGTGACTTGCCGCGGTAGCGCAGTGGCTACGACGTTCTCTGCAAAGAATGATAGACGTTACGGGTATAACGCCTACCACTATGAAATTTATCGTTGAATACTGTGATTTCACGGACGTTAATGTATACAGGTGATTAAGATCAATATGAAGCTACACGCTACGGTGCTTCTCATAGGCACCGTGTTGGTACGTTCAGGTACGTTCAATCCTATGTAGGCGATATAGGGATGAAGGCAAAACAATAAAAGACACTTAAGTAAGAAAAAGCACCATTGCATTGCACATTTCGCAGACGATCGCGCAATAAAACCACTGAGTGGCCCATCTGGCGCCTATAGTGGATATTCACAATGGATATACAAAAACTTTTTCTTTATTATTCCCATTTTTTATTCTACCCTATACGCTGTTAACCCCGATATGACGACACCACAAAGTAAACTTGAAATTCAGCAGCATTTTCCTTGCGACGCGCGTTCGCCACGATGGCCGTGCCGTAATTGCAATACCGCATATTGTGGCGTAAGCAGATGGGTTTTATGTTATGTAAATACGACGTCCCACGTACATAACCGAAACCACGCTGCCAAAAAAAAAGAATCGATGATACCGACAACGTGCAGAACAGCTCAGAAATAAACCATACTTCAATAGCGCATGCGAAAAGACATGAACAAAAGAAAAAGCGACAGCGAACAACCGAGACCGGGTAGCAGCATTTAGGACTGGCCTTTCAATGACGTACACTGAACTGTGCCACTGACGCTCGTTGCGCTTGTACACGTTAAAGCACTCAACCTAACTGATTTTAGAATTGGGCGTTGTGCTTTGAAGTTTCGGTTGCACCAAGCTTGTCTAGGTTCGCAGCTCAGAGCTAGTGAACAACTGCCCTGAGCGTTCCAGTGGTCGTTTCTGTTGCTCAGGGATGCCATCGTTCAGCTGACCGGCTCCTTGTTAGGAATTCTACAACCCTGCTGTTTTGCTCCCGTATGGGCTCCACATGACGTTCAGAGATGCTGTCGGATCGGCTTTGCAATTTTACAGCACACAGCCGCTTTTGCCCGAATAGAGAGGAGCTTGTTTTCATCTGACTGCAAAATCTTGCGGGGCCCGAGAGCAAAGCTCCCTAAAAAATTGCAAGTTTTCGTTGCGACGTCGCAACCCACCATGGGATTTTTAACGAAGAAACAGTGCTAGAACAGGTTGGTTGGTTGGTTGGTTGGTTGACCCTTGTTAATCTGGCGCAACCGACCATAAGGCGAAGACGAAAGGACACAAATACGGCGCTTCGTCTTCGTCCTCTTCTAGTGCTGTTTCTTCGTTAAAAATCAGCATGCACCGACCAGCCCAATTCAAGATGCTAATACACCATGAAATTTTTGAAGTGCAGAGGGGAGTCTTCGGAAGGAAATTTCAGTCGCCTCGGAATACAAAGGCGGCTTCACTGGCCACGTTGCGTCATTTTGGGCCGTAGTGCTATATTTTTTTTAAATTTCAGTTTTATGGTACCACCGTTTCCTGAACTACGAATTAGTGAATTGCTTTGTGCTAACTTAGAATGTGTTGTGGACATTTTCCAGCATCCATAAATTACAATACTTATACATCTCAGGCTTCGTTACTACAGTAGGACGTTCTTGCGGGCTAGCTGGTTCATACTTTGTGTGAAGTTGAAACTGCATGAAGCAAAAAAAAAAAAAAATAAACGAAGACGGGCAACACGCCACGGGCGCAAGTGGTGCCTTGATCGTTTCTTCCACCTTTTCTTATTTCTTACGCGCACTTTAAACTTCCTTTGAAGTTACAATAGTCCTAGAATGACATGAAATGGCATAAGAATATCGCAATTTTCTTCCCTTCAAACTGAAACATTTCGACAGGTGCTTTAATTTGTGTAAAGAAATATGCTGAAAAGGAATAGTATTCAATAAATGTATTGCTTTCTATGTAAAATCTCAGGGATGCCATCGTTCAGCTGACCGGCTTCTTGTTAGGAATTCTACAACCCTGCTGTTTTGCTCCCGTATGGGCTCCACATGACGTTCAGGGATGCCATCAGGGATACCATAACAATCCTCCATGTTGATTAGCGCTCTTCAAAGTGTTAACCAGTTGCCACTATCTTCGGTGGTTATCATAACTTTGCAGAACACATGTATAACAGCATTTAGCTGTGTATTCTAAGAAACCACAGAATTATGACACACTACTAAAGTTGCTTGATTGGAGGCGCTACACCGAAAAGCAAAGGGGCGTATCTATGAGCTCTTATTTAGTAAGGTGATCCGAACGTCAAGATCCTTGCTTTGGATGATTATATTAGGCTGCGACGAACCTTCCAACTCAATATGAGCACCAAGTCGAGAGTCATATTTACAGGATTTAAAAAAGGTATACCTTGTCGGTTCACAATTCGCGGTGGCAGCGGCATACATTTCTTTGTATATGCACATGATAGGCTGGCCTCCATTCCTTAAGTCGAAAGTTACGTAGCTCGATATGGAGTGGCACCGCGGGGCCGCTGTCTGGACTAAGTTAATTCCCCTGTCCTGCGCTCCCACGACGCTTCTGTGTGCACACATGAGGCGCACGGAAACTTCGAGCGAACTTATCTTCCGTTTTCTGCAGAAGGATATGTTGTCGGGCAAGTTGGTGCACTCTTATACCTAACTGTATCGGGGAAACGGACGTAGTAGAAGACTTCAATGGTCAATATTATAACTAGGGCACTGACTATACAAACTTTACTAGAGGTAAACCACCCACTCATGTGCCGCGTTGGTTTGAACATGTTTTTCAACTACAATTCCTCTCAGCGGGATGGCAAGGACTAAGAAGTATTATACACGCGTCGCCGACACTTGCTCCGTACACGCACGATAACAGTCGAGATTGGAGACCCTTAACGGCGCAGCGCGGCCCGTTTGAGGACACATGACAGCTCCGAAATCATTTGACGTAGTACGAAAAAAGTCACCAAAGTGAAGGGTCCCGAGTCAGCAACTGTGGCGGCAAGCATGCCGCGGGACGCCAGGCGTCCCGCGCAGTGCGTCCCACCGGGCGCCGCTCACTCGGGAGCCGGCAAAAAAAGAGGAGAGACGTGCTTACGTTCGGAGGAGGCGATCTCGACGAAGCCGCGATCCGGAGGAGTCGGTGACCACGCGCTCGTCAGTTCCGATGGCAGCGGCGCCACTGGGAGCGCTTGGCGCTCGAGCCGCGAGAGGAGGGGCGCCGGCGGCGGGTCGCACTCCGAGCGCCGTCTGGCTCGGGCCCGCTGAGGCTGCGCGCCGCCACTGCCACCGCCGCAGGCCAGCAGCGCACAATCAGCCCGCCTTTGCCGTCCCACACGTCGTGGGAGCTGTCGGGGGGCGGGACAGCTCTGCGAGGGTATCGCGGTTCGCGCCCCGGGCAGGCAGCCAGTTTCATACACGCTGCCGGAGCACTACAGGTGCAAAATGTCACGTGTCGTATCATTCAAACGCTCGCCGGTCACCCAGCACGTCACGGTGAACGATTCAGAAATGCGCGTTGCATATTATGTGGCGTTTTCAGAGCCTATAGTACGTAAAGGAAAAAGAAAATTTATCATGACGTCCAGTGATTTAGGAACCCTTCGCACTGAGTTGGCTATTTTGCGTCATTGCACGTGTCACCTTTCAGTATCCGTGTACTTATGCGAGAAGTGAAAGCGACTGATAATAATGTATGGAGTTCTACGTGCAAAACCATGCACGGCCTTTTTGTCGACAGCCTTAGGAAAGTTCGCGATGGCTGCAGTCTCCCGAGGATCTGGACGAACTCCCGACTGTCTGATAACGTGTCCAAGGAAGATTAGCTTTTCGTACGCAAAGTAGCACTTTCCCGGTTTAATAATGAGCACGGATAACTTCAGCCTGTATTCATAAACTAATCTTATCCCTATATTAAGTGTCTGTACACTCTACACGTGCGATATAAGGACATAAAAGCGGTTACCGGGTAAAACATATCTAAAAGCTTGGTTTGTTAATACCGGCCTCGTTTGTTTTTGAAACGCACTAAAAGCACTAAACCGATAAGGAAAACGCGAAACAAGGATAAAGTTGATTGGTGAATACGGGCTTAAACAGCCTGTAGCACTGTATCAAGCCGCTTAAGGTTATCATCCAAATTCTCAGCAAAAACGACGACATCATCCAAATAGACGAGACAGGACTGTCACCTCGGGCCTGCCAATACTGTATCCATTACGCATTGGAACGTCGCAGGTGCCGAATAAAACCCGAACGGCATGACATTTAACTCGAACAGGCCATCTGGCGTGACGAAGGCGGTTGACTTTAATTTGCCGGTAGCCCGTCTTTAAGTCCATCGACGAGAAGCACCTTGCGTTGCACAGCCGGTCGAAGGGGTCGTCTGTTCGGGGGAGGGGGGTCGACGTCCTTTGTAATTTTGTTCAAATGACGAGAATGGACGCAGAACCGCAGGGATCCATCCTACTTTTTCGCTAATACTACGGGTGTTGCCCACGGTCTTCTTGTACTACGATTTCGTCACGCAGAATTTCGTCGACTTGTTGCTTTATGTCCTCGCGCTCTCGTGCAGAAACTCGTTACGGACTCTGATCAGCGGACGGGCATAATATTCGGTTACAATGCAGCACTGAGCAATAGGGATTTGCCGAATTCTTAATGACAACGAGAAGCACTCCTTGTATGGTCGCAGCAGATCGTCTAGCTGTTCTTCCTTACGAGATGGAAGACTCGGGTTCAGGAACATGGTTCATAAACAGCTGGTTCAGCTGGTTCAGGAACATGGATCGTTGGGGTAGGTTCGGTATAGTCTATGATGGCGAAAGTGTCGCTGGCTTCCACAATTTCTTCTACGCAAGCGATCGCCGTGTCTTTGTTAAAGTGCTTGTATTCGTGGCTGAAAATGGTGACCATCACTATCGCTTTCCCTCCATTGAGCTCAGCTATGCATCTGGAGACGCAACACATTACGGTTCAGCAAGAGGTACCGGTCACCCTCAGTGACACCTGCTAAATCTGCAGATTTTTCAGTGCCGACAGAAATGCTAACACTGGAACGAGGCGAAATGGCCACTTGGTCTTCGAGCACATTTAAGGCGAGGTTTACAGGCGTCGTGTGCGGTGGTAGTGCCTTTTCCGTGGATAGCATTGCCGAGTCCTGACGTCCAAATTGCTAGATGGAAGCAGTGTTGTACACGTTGCTCTAAAACAGTAACGAAAGGTCGTTCCTCGTTCCTTCCCAATCTTGGAACGAGTTCCCGTTACAAGTTCCTTTCATGCAAATGAAACTCGTTAGTTACATTTCGAAAATTGGAACGTGTCGTTACACTAACGTTACATTTGACTTTTTAATCAAAATATAATGACGGATAATCCTGAGGCAAAATAGAGTGAGTGTTTTAAAGCTCACATCTAGCTTCATATATTATACGAATTTGACATTGCCGTCCGCCTCGGTGGAACAGTGGCTAAGGTGCTCGGCTGCTGACCGGAAGGTCGCGGGTTCGATCCCGGCCGCGGCGGTCGCATTTCGATGGAGGCGAAATGGTAGAGGCCCGTGTACTGTGCGATGTCAGTGCACGTTAAAGAACACCAGATGGTCGAAATTTCCGGAGCCCTCCACTACGGCGTCTCTCATAATCATATCGTGGTTTTGGGACGTTAAACCCCAGATATTATTATTGAATTTGACATTGCCGACAGCAGATTATATGTAGATAAAAGGAATATAAAAAGCGCTCCCAGACGAATTTTTTAGAGACCACCGGCCATACTACAGACATGTCAAACTGCAACTTTCGTGCTCGTCTATTGCAAGTCCAACCCATCTGGCACTTTCCACGTCGGTCTATAAATGCGCAGTCAGGATACTAAGCAATAGGTATTCAAATAGAAGTCTCCGCATATGCACCAATATACTAAATTTCTTGCATAGGAAATCGCATCCAAATGAACAATATTTAGGCGCTTAATGAGTGCCGATTCAATGTCAGCCTATCAGCAGAAAATAATGTCCAAGATACATATTTGCAACTTAGTAAAGTCCCCTGTTCGCAGTCAGCGAACATATTTCAGTATATTTCTTTCTGTCTTTCTAGCTTTTTCCCGCTTTCTAACCTTTCTTTCTCTCTATTTTTCTCTTTCTCTTAATCTCTCTCTGTAGCCATTCTTTCGCCTTCTATCTTTTTCTGTCCTTCTTCCCTTCCTTTCTGTCTGTTTATTTCTATATCATTCTCCTTCTCTCTCTCTGTTTCTCTCTATGATAGTTCTCCCCTCCTCCTCAACCTCCAATTATTTTCCCACCCACTTGCTATTCTCTATGATACAAGGCTATGCTATACTCTGCTATTGTGTGCGCATGTTGCAGAGGAACGCGCAGCCAATAATTTCCTCAACAGACCATTTCATTAGGATGGTCACTCAGTTAAAGGAAGAGATGTATAAGAACAAATGGAAAGTCAGCGAGAGTGTTATATTGCATTGGGGAGGTGTTTATCATTAACGCCATTCTTGTGTATAATTGGAAAAGGCCGTTACTTTATGTATTCGTTCCAGAGTTGAATGCGAATGCTTTAGTGATAAGTGTTCGTCATTGTGTCGCGATACGAGCAGAATGAACATATGAGTTCTGTGTCTGTATTGAATTGCTTCCAAGTGCCATTCCTATGTCTAAAAAGTTCCATAGACAATCACCGAGGACGCTTGAGCTTCGCCTTCAAGAGTACATCACGATAGCGTAGTCGGGTTTCGTGCGCATCGCCTTCTGAACTTCTAGCCTGCTTCAGTTCTCGGCGAATGCCTCAACCACGCTGCAAGGAAACGAACGACTGTGCGCGTAACATTGACCGTTTCAAAGTATCATTGAATGTCTCTTGCAAGCACAATTGTTAAGTGCCCACTACGCCATAATTATTCCGTTTGCGAATCAGCGAAGGGCCCACTACGCGTCCGTAGGGCAACACGCGAACCTACGCAGCTGCTCACTTTGTTGATGTTCTACTGCTGCTGATAACTGAATATGTCTGAGCGCTTTGTAATGGGTGGGCCTTTAAAGCACCCACTCGTTGCTCAATTCACATCTTTTGACGCCTGGCGCAATTCTGCGCTTCTGCCACGAAATATATGATGCAATAAGGAGACTCCTTCCACTACATAACATTCATATAGTGCTTTTTCCAAAGCAGTTTCAATAAATATTGTGGCTCTGTGGTAGAACACCTGCTTGCCACGCAGGCCGTCTGCGTGGCGAGAATTGCACCCATGGGTTTGATCCCCACTCGGAGCCGGACATATTTATTGTTAATTTTATTTGCATCTTTCTCGATTTTTCGGTCATGGACAAGATGATGATTTTTGGCTCACAACCAACGACCCCAACGCCGACACCGGAATTTCTGCGAAACGAGCTCTTTAACTTTATCTCGTTAAAAGATACAATGAAAGAAATAAAAAATAAAAACTGGATAGCCGAGTGGTTAAGACACTCGCCTTGGGATCGTGAGCTCGAATTTCGCCTCACCGAGAATTTTAAATGCGAAGCATTTCTTTGCGAACTTCGGCGACTTTGAGCGTATCTATCTATCTATCTATCTATCTATCTATCTATCTATCTATCTATCTATCTATCTATCTATCTATCTATCTATCTATCTATCTATCTATCTATCTATCTATCTATCTATCTAGCCGCCTACGACTTTCTGCTCTCCTGGCCGTATCGTTAATGGGATTTGTACCAAATTTGGTATGGCAAAACATGACTGTATGACGAACATAAATGGCTGGTCAAATCAAGAAAATTATGATTAACTTGTCATGAAAAGTATGATTTACATGCCACGCTCATGGCGCGCTCGCGGCCGTTTCGTTAGCTTGATATACAACAAATTTCGGATAGAGTGATATGACTGTATGACGAACATAAATGACTAGTGGTAATATGGAAATCATGGCATGTCATGAGTGACATGACTTGCATTCCACGATCATACCGCGCTCGCGGCCGTTTCGTTAGCTTGATATACACCAAATTTGGTATTGAGTGACATGGCTGTATGACGAACATAAATGATTAGTGGTAATATGGAAATCATGACATGTCATGAGTGACATGACTTGCATTCCACGCTCATAGCGCGCTCGCGGCCGTTTCGTTAGCTTGATATACACCAAATTTTGTATTGAGTGACGTGACTGTATGACGAACATAAATGACTAGTGGTAATATGGAAATCATGACATGTCATGAGTGACATGACTTGCATTCCACGCTCGTAGCGCGCTCGCGGCTGTTTCGTTAGCTTGATATACACCAAATTTGGTATTCAGTGACGTGACTGTATGACGAACATAAATGATTAGTGGTAATATGGAAATCATGACATCTCATGAGTGACATGGCTTGCATTCCACGCTCATAGCGCGCTCGCGGCCGTTTCGTTAGCTTGATATACACCAAATTTGGTATTGAGTGACATGACTGTATGACAAACATAAATGAGAAGTGGTAATATGGAAATCATGACTTGTCATGAGCGACATGACTTGCATGCCACGCTCATGGCGTGCTCGGGGCCGTTTCGTTAGCTTGAGATACATCAAATTTGGTATTGAGTGACATGACTGTATGACGAACATAAATGACAAGTGGTAATATGGAAATCATGACTTGTCATGTGTGACATGACTTGCATGCCACGCTCATGGCGAGCTCGCGGCCGTTTCGTTAGCTTGAGATACACCAAATTTGGTATTGAGTGAGATGACTGTATGACGAACACAAATGACTAGTCGTAATATGGAAATCATGGCATGTCATGAGCGACATGACTTGCATTCCACGATCATGGCGCGCTCGCGGCCGTTTCGTTAGCTTGATATACACCAAATTTGGTATTGAGTGACATGACTGTATGATGAACATAAATGACAAGTGGTAATATGGAAATTATGACTTGTCATGTCCGACATGACTTGCATGCCACGCTCATGGAGTGCTGGCGGCCGTTTCGTTAGATTGAGATACACCAAATTTGGTATTGAGTGACATGACTGTATGACGAACATAAATGACAAGTGGTAATATGCAAGGAAATCGTGGCTTGTCATGTGCGACATGACTTGCATGCCACGCTCATGGCGTGCTCGCGGCCGTTTTGTTAGCTTGAGATACA
The DNA here is from genome assembly GCA_030522465.1 of Rhipicephalus appendiculatus. Lineage (NCBI taxonomy): Eukaryota > Metazoa > Arthropoda > Arachnida > Ixodida > Ixodidae > Rhipicephalus > Rhipicephalus appendiculatus. The sequence goes on along the minus strand of JALIZH010032933.1, from coordinate 4,667,284 downwards.
CCAAATTTGGTATTGAGTTACATGACTGCATGATGAACATAAATGACTAGTGGTAATATGTAAATCATGACATGTCATGAGCGACATGACTTGCATTCCACGCTCATGGCGCGCTCGCGGCCGTTTCGTTAGCTTGATATACACCAAATTTGGTATCGAGTGACATGACTATATAACGAACATAAGTGGCAGGTGGTAACATGAAAATCTTGACATGCATGTCATCTACATTGCCATTTACATGCCACGCTCATGGTGCACTTCCGTCCAGGTCGCTAGCTTGGCATACACCAAAATTGGTATATCGCGACATGACTGTATGACGAACACAAGTGACCGGTCGTAACACGTAAAACATGACATGCAAATTATGTAAAGCATGATTTGCTCCTTCCTGGCTGCTTCGCATTACATCGATTCCCACAGTGCGTGGGATCTGCCGGCTTTTTTTTAATGCGAAGCATTTCTTGACGAACTTCGGCGACTTTGAGCGTTTCTGTCTATCTATCTATCTAGCCGCCTACGACTTTGTGCTCTTCAGACCGATCGTAATGGGATTTATACGAAAATTGGTATGGCATAACATGACTGTATGACGAACATGAATGACTGGTCGTATCTTGAAAATCATGACTAACTTGTCATGAATTGTATGGTTTACGCATCATGGCCGTTGTACTCCTGCGGTCGTTTAGTTAACTTCATATATCTAAAAATTGGTATGATGAGACATTTCTTCATGACCAACATAAATAACAGGTTGTAATATGAAAATCATGATGTGCATGTCATGTGCAACATGATTTACATGCCACGCTCATAGTGCGCTGACGGCCGTTTCGCTAGCTTGATATACACCAAATTTGGTATTGCGTGACGTGACTGTATGACGAACAGTAGTGGCAGGTGGTAACATGAAAATCATCACATGCATGTCCTGTACAGCATGATTTGCTCCTTGCTGGCTCCTTCGCATTACATCGATTCCCACAATCCGTGGGATCTGCCGGTTTTTTTTTTCGCCACGAATTTCTCTCTTTTTCTTTCTTTCGCGCTCTTCCTTTCTGCCTGTTGCTCTGTACTCATTCTCTCACTTATCGGAGTTATTGCAGCCCACACCGGACAAATTGACACACATCTTCTGGGAGCGACACAGAAGAGGAAGACGAGGACGAAGAGAGCGTGTGCCGATTCATTATGATGATAACTTTATTTCTACGACACACAGCAAACCTTGAACATGGCAGCTCTGCTGCAAAAAAAAAAAAACATCTGTTCCTCTCGCACGTGGTTGGTCTCGTTGTCACGCGCTTCCCTGCGCCTCTGCCGTGCTCTTTGAAGTGAAGAAAAGGATGCATTGTAATAACATGACAGTCGATCGGTACATTTTTGCACCTCACGCAGTCGCCCATCCACCCTGTTCATTCATAATGTGCTGCGTGCGTTCGCCTCTACAATGCCGTGGAACGCTTGCAGAAAAACGCCGTTCCCTCTGCCGTTGCTTCGTAAACGTAGCGAGTTACCGTTACAGTTCCACCGATCCTGAATGGAACGGTGGCGTTCCTCCGTTCCTCTCAAAAGAAACTAGTTCCTGGAACCTCGTTCCTTGGAATGCCGTTCCGTACAAAGCTGTTAAGAAATCCATGCCAAGAATCAGCTCTCACGAGCATTGTTTCAATATGATGAATGTCGCAAGATCAGTCCGGTCACGAAGGTCGACTTTTCCTGTGCAGATACCGGTCGGCATCACTAGGTGTCCTGCCGTTCGGATTTGGTGGCCTTCCGGATTTGGTGACTTTTTACTTTTTTTTATCCTGGCGGCGAAGGATCCATTCACAACAGAGTAGTTAGCTCTGGTGTCCACTAAAGCACTCATTGCGCTGCCGTCGAGAGGCACGTCGAAATCGACGATTTGTCGTCTTCTGTTGCAGTTAACTCGCGGCTTCGGATCACGGCTGCGTCGCATTGTTCTGCGGCTGCTACTTGGCGTCGTGAGGTCTTCCGGCGCCTAAGTTTCGAAGTTAGGGCCACGTTTGGCTGGCAGCGTGTTCGTAAGATGTCGCAGCGTCGTCGGCGGTGGCGGAGGATCTTCGGCGTTGCGACCAACAGCAACTGCCCCTCCATCAGCTGTGCTTATAGTTTTCCGGATGCGGTCAAAGAAACCGCCCTGAGTTGGGCCCCTGTATGGTCGGCGTGGAAGGGCGGGTGAGGGGGGGGGTACAGGTAGCGTTCTGGTGCTGGTGAACGCGACGGCTGTCGAAGTCTCCATTCGGATTCCGCGAGATAGTCCATGATGTCCCGTGGCCGTAACTTCGCTCTGGGCGTGTCGCATCAATGGCAAAGCCACGCAGACCCATCTCCCGGTGCCGGCTGCGACAGTAGATGTGGCCGGCTTCTCCGCAATGTTAGCAGAGCGGGTGGTGGTCGGGTTGCGCCAAAGGTCGCTCTTTCGTGGGGCGTTGTGTTCGTAGCAACGTCGCAATTCCGTCGCCCACGGGCGACGGCATCGCGAGTCGCGAGGGCGCTGGTCCTTGGACCTGGCGTGAAGGGGGGGGGGGTGGAATGGCGGACTGCAGCAGCGTTTGGCATCACTGTTGGCTGAGGTTGCGCTGGCTCAGGCACCACCAATGAATGCTCAATTTCTTGGCGTAGGATGTCTTCAATCGAGTCCACTTGAGGATGTGATGAAGGCAATAGCTTTCGCAGCTCCTGCAGCACGTTCACCCTGATGGTATCGCGCAAGTCGTCGGTGCCCAGCGAGTGCACTTCGAGATAGGTTGCTGACAGCAGAGAGCGGTTATATCGTTTCGCCCGCATCTCAAGCATCTTCTCAGTCGTTGTGGCCTCTGCAAGGAATTGTGGCCTCCGCAAGGCCTTTGCAAGGGTGGTGGCCTGGGCAAGGAATCGCTGCGGCCTCTGCAAGCCCTGCGAACAGTTCTTGATTCACGCTCTGCATAAGCAGGAATTGCTGGTACTTTCGAGGTCAAGAACCTGGACGACCGGGTGTTATCGTGAAGGGGCTCGTACTGTAGCGGTAGTTCTTGCTGCCTGCAGTTAGTTTGTTGATCCGGGATGTCCTTAGAGTCTTTTTCATGGCTAAGGCTTGGGTTTCGTGGGCGTCCGGGACATGAATGAAACAGCACCTCCCCCAGATTTCACGTGGTCGTGACGGTGAAGTACGCAGAACACAAGCTGCTACAGATGAAAACTCTTCATTGGGCCAACTTGTGCCCAGGAAATGAAAAGTCAAAGTACAAGCATTTCGCGATGTACACTGATAGGGACAATCACAGTCGTCAGCCGTCGATAATCCGATCATCACCGGACACTTTGATGCAAACGAAAGTGACAGGTTAAAGTTGGTAGTGTGCACGGTCTGTGTCCGTTTCGTGTTCTTTTTTTCTTATGGTTCGCCTCTGTGTCCCTCTGGAGCGCATCACTACCCTCACAACTGACCTGAAAGATTAATAATAAATTTTGGGTTTTTACGTCCCCAAACCAGGATAACACTATGAAAGGCGTCGTAGAAGGGGGCCTCCGAAAATTTTGACCACCTGAGTTTTTTTAACGTGCGCCTAAATCTATGCAGACGGGTGTTTTTGTCATTTCGTCCCTCTATCGAAATGCGGCCGCCGTGGCTGGGAATCTCACGCGTGCCCTCGAACTTAGCAGCTCGACACCACATGGAAGTTTTTTACAGATGACACCACATGGAAGTTTTTTTACCTAGAGCTGCACAGCTCAAGAAGAACATGATGAATCAGTTCTGCGGAAGTCCTAGAAAGTTGTAGAAGATGGGTTACCATAAGAAGATTGCCATCTGTCCTGTTGCAGCACAACCCTACAAGAAAATCCGCGTTGGTTTTCTCAGAAAGAAAAGCTTATTAGTTGACATAAAACTCGTCCTAGTCCTGGCTACAGAACACGGGGCGAATGCGTTCCCGGAGCGGTCGCTCTACCATTTCAGCTAACCAGGGGGCTAGCAATCACCAGCGCGACGACAGGACATAAATGCAGTCTCTATACGTGCGGTCAAAAAAAAAAGCTTCCCTTTATTTATTAATAGCAATTTTCCCTCTAAAACTCATTCATGGCATAGAGTGTTAGACATGATTAAAACTATAAGTAGCGCAAACGGTGCGTGCGTCATAAAAATATTCTGGTTTGGCACGTAAAACACCAGCAATTATTAAGGGCACAGGGTAAGGCAAAATAAACAAAAAACTTTTTTTTTTGCAATTTGGGAAGTGTATCCCTTACGGCATATTTTACATATTCGGGCTTTTCTTAGAAAAGTCTTTTTTGGGGCTGAAAACCACATTTTCCGAAAACAAGTAGTTAGTGTACCCACATACCACGACAAGCCCCTCGTATGCGCTCCGTGCTTACGGCCCATTTTTCGACCCATTTTTCGAAAAAATGAAAACGTTCTGTGCGAAGGCCAAAATGTTGGTCTGCAGTAAGCTGTATATAAAAATTTGTCGTGTAACTTCCAAGGCAGTTCGAAGACGCTGTGCGCCTTTTTATTTGCAATTGTTCTTCGGAGCGCGTCTGTTCGAACACTTTAGCTCCTATAGCTTCATTACTCCGTGTGTCTGTCGTGTCGGTCGATAAGTTGAGATGCTGACGGAAAAGGTCATCTGCAAGCGTAAATTTCGCGGTAACTAATGCAGTTCTCTTAAATGCGAATAAATGCAGACGACGTACTGAGCTGCCAAACGCTGAACCAGCAAGCCCTTCATCGATGAAACTCTAAGCCGTGCAGCGTCCTTCAAGGCGAAAAGCGTGCAGGGTGACACGTGGTATGCTTTAACGAACATGAGTATTGTTTGTGATGCAATTAGACCGAATTGCGCGTGCAGACTGTGCGGTGGTAGTGTTGAGCTAATCGGAATTGCGCCGCAGAGTCTTTGCTGTCATTGTTTAGGCTTCAGAGTCTTGAGGATTGCGACAATTGGGGCTTTTCTTTCGTTTAATGATGGCAGTATCGCACGTACCAAAATTATGAAATCTTTAGTATTGAAGCCTGGTCAAAATAAGTCAATTTGCTGAAAGAAGTTGACCACAATCGACTATACATTGCGGATAGAGTTACACGACAGCTCACAAAAGAAGCAAAGCAACCAAGACGACAGGCTCGTAGGTGAAAAAAAAAAGACTTTGGCAATGATTACTAAACTCGTAGCTACTAAATGAAATAGTTGAATGGTGTTCGTGGCTAAAGATATTCGCTTTCCAGCTGTTTTCTTATTTAAACTCGATTACCTCAAAACTATATTTTTTACTATTTAGGTAGCATTATTTCCTATGTATTCTAAGATAACCAGTTCGATTATTTTCCCCTGTATTCTGCATAAGTGGATACAACTACTGCACTGGGATTCAAGTTTATGCACTTGACAGTTTTTGTGTTACAAATTTTGAAAGATGCAAATTAACTCAAAATTTAGGTTCTAGTGGTAACAAATTCACCAAAACAGTAATATTAGTCAGATATTAATGACTCTGGTAATGTCAAAAGAGCACGCAATTTTGAAAGAACATAATGCATGTAATATGTTAATACCCCTCTTAGTTACTGCGAAAACGTTTCCTCAACATTATCAAAAATGCATGGGACGTATAAGGCTTACCCCGTGCCCTTAAGACACGCGAAGAAAATTAGGCAGATTCTATGCATTGTGGGAATCAATTTTACGCGAAGCACTCGGCGAGTAGCAGCATATGCCGGATTTTTAGCTTTGAGCCACGTGTTGCAAGGTGGATCGACGTCTTTGGGTATATTGAGTACTTGTGCGCATATCGTGGGCTTACCAGGCACACCGAGTACACAGGCGTGTAAAGGGTAGTTCATGATTTGACGTGACGTCACACTCATGTTGGGGCAGAGGCGTCAATTTAATCGCCAAGAAATGAACGCTATGGTGCGGTGATGTTCGTATCATAAGTAGCGGTCGTAGGCATATTCACGCAACGCTTGTATATAGCTTGAGAAGTCATAAGTGTACATATTTAATAATTATTACATTGTTAAAAGAGTGGATAGACAACACCTTAACCACAATGGGCGTTGTCCTGACATGACGCTCGTATAGGGTTTCTTCCCGAAGAAGTTTAAAGAACTGCCGTGGTTCTGCCGTAGAATAGTTGACTGCGATGCATAATGCCTGGATTCGATTCCGGCTCGAGCCGCGATTTTTATTACTTGCTTCCATCGGAATATTTCACCCATCGACAACGCCGCCGACGCTGACACCGTATTTTCTGTGGTGTGAGCTTCTTTACGCTGTCGCGTTAAGATTTCCAAATTCTGTGTTGATGGAGACTGTGAATGACCTGTGATGCATGCCCGCACACCACAGGCCGTGCTATGCGAGCATGTGCCCACGTGACTGGTGGAAAGGCATCTTATGAAGTACGCTATAGGGAAGCCACGTCATTCATGCCATGAGCTGCGAATCGCGTTCGTCATACACTCAAGTCCTCCCATGGGAAGTTTCGGTATACACCAAGTGAAGGAGGCGACCACGAGAACGCCGAGGCGTGGCCGGCTAGATAGTTCGATAGATAAATAGAGATGGTCAAAGTGCTTTTGGTTAGCTGAGAAGTGGTTCGCATTTAATATGTAGATACTTTGCAAGAGAAGAATGTGTTGGACAAGCTCATACTCACACTGTTTATCCATCGGAAAGAACCACCAAATCAGTTGGAAAGCGTGACACAAAGAGCACATGCGCGAAGACCAGACAGATATCAATTGCTATACAGACTTAATGAAGGATCACTAATGCTCCCTGCCCAATGCACTCACTTGGCTTCGTTGAAACTTCCAGTAACAGACGTGCCTTCGTGTTGTCCCTTTGATCGATAATCCTTATTTCGTCAAGTCGGGAATAACAAGTGGATACGTTACAATGCTCATGCTCCAATATATTAGACTTTTCTTTATTGTTTTATATTCTGCAGACGTTCCTACGCTCTATAGTTTATGCGAGTAAGAAAAAAAGTTCCACAACTTAAGGACTGATGCGGAACCCTCCAAACAGTGTTCATGAATTTGTCTCGGAAGCGACGACAATCGAGAAGAGCCTGGACATGCGCAACCGGCAGTACGAATCGCCGTTCGACGCCACAGTTCACCGATATCCTAAGGGCTCTGCTCCGCCGACCTGCGCGAAACGATCAGAGCGATCGTGCAGGAAGCGCTGCAAAAATTCTTGCCTCCATCGCAGCCTCAAGTGGATTCCATTGCCGACGTCGTGCGCCATGAGATCCAGCAATCCCTGGGCGTTCCTCACCAAGTAGAGCCACAGCCACCGGCTATGAGCTACGCTGCTGCTGTCCGCCGTCTCGCTACCCCTCCCCGCCCTCGTCAAGACGCCACTCCACCGCAGTTCCGTCGTCAGACACCACCGCCGCCGCCATCGACGTCATACCGCCCGCCAACAGGCCAGCGCTACGCACCAAGGAAAACCGACGTTTGGCGCGCTCCTGATAACCGCCCGCTCTGCTACCACTGCGGGGAGGCCGGCCACACCCTACCGCCGCTGCCAGTACCGACATATGGGGCTGCGTGGTTTCGCCGTCAACGCGCCGCGTCCACAGCCAGGTGAACGACCTCGCGACATCGACGACTACCTCACCGGAACCCAGTGGCAAGAGCGACGACCTTCCCGCTCGCCGTCGCCCGGCCGCCACATGTCACCGCACCGCCGGCAGTACACTGGCCCAAACCGGGGCCGGTCACCTAGCCCGTATCCGGGAAACTAAGGGCAGCAACCGATGGAGGTGCGGTTGCTGTACGACGAAATGCCGAAGATCCTCCGCGGCCGCCGACGACGACAACGCGACGAGACCTGCAGAACACGGCGCGAAGCAGACGAAGTCCTGCCGACAAAACCTCGCGGACCGAAGAAAACCTTACGACGCAGCATGAAAGCACCGCAACAAATCGACGCAGCCGTGATCCGACGCCGCGACCTAACTGCAACGCAAGACGACGGACTAGCGACCTCGACGTTCTCATCGACGGCCACAACGTCACCGCTCTCGTCGACACTGGGGCCGACTATTCCGTCGTCAGTGGGCCATTCGCCACCAAGCTGAAGAAAGTAAAGACCGCTTGGAGTGGACCCGAAATCCGGACAGCTAGGAGGCCACCTGATAACGCCGATTGGAGTCTGCACGGCGAGAGTCACGATCAATAACCGGACTTATGCCTGCGAGCTTTTTAATCCTACAAAACAGCTCCAGTGATGTGATACCTTGGAATGGACTTCCTAAGTGACCACGGCGCCGTCATCGACCTGAGGTCTGAGTCGATAACACTAACCTCCGACAAAGCGCTCCCTCCCCACGCAACGCCAGGGAACCATGCATTGAATGTGATAGAAGAGCAGGTGACCGTTCCGCCGCGCTCCAGCGTCATTATTTCCGTCGGCACCAAAAAACCTGCGAACCTTGAAGGCGTCATCGAGGGCGATCAGCACCTACTCCTGAACCGTCACATTTGCGTCGCAAGAGGCATCGCCGAATTGCGTGACGGCAAAGCAAAGGTACTGCTCACAAATTTCAGCCACGAATATAGGCACCTTAACATTGGTACGACGGTCGCCTACATCGAGAAATTCGTGGACACCAGCAATGCTTTCGCCCTCTCCGATGCTACCGAACCTGCTTCGACGAATCGAGGATCCCGGAATAGATTTCGACGTCAACCCGAGGCTGCCGAAGCACAAGCAAGACCAGCTCAAAAGTCTGCTCCTGCAATTTAAGGACTGCTTCTCATCGTCGTCAAGAATTCGACAGACCCTAGTCGCGAAACATCGTATCATAACAGAAGAAAGTGCCCGACCAATCCGTCAGAGTCCGTATCGAGTTTCTACGCGAGAACGAGAAGCCGTAAAGCAACAAGTCGACGAAATGCTTCGCGACGACATCATCCAGCCGTCCAAGAGTCCCTGGGCGTCTCCCGTGGTCTTGGTGAAGAAGAAGGACGGAACCCTACTTTTCTGCGTCGACTATCGTCGCCTAAACAAGATCACGAAGAAGGACGTGTATCCCCTCCCACGTATAGACGGCGCCCTGGATCGACTCCACAACGCGAAGTACTTTTCCTCGATGGACCTGAAGACAGGCTACTGGCAGATCGAAGTCGACGAGAGAGACCGAGAAAAGGACGGCCTTTATAACACCAGACGGCCTGTTCGAGTTCAAGGTCATGCCTTTCGGTCTTTGCTCGGCCCCCGCGACCTTCCAACGCGTTATGGATACTGTACTGGCCGGCTTGAAGCGGCATACTTGCCTTGTGTACTTGGACGACGTCGTTGTGTTTTCCACAAACTTCGACGAACACCTCCGGCGCCTTGAAGCTGTACTTCAAGCAATCAAGACCTCCGGACTCACGCTCAAGCCAGAAAAGTGCCGCTTCGCGTACGAAGAACTTTTGTTCTTGGGCCCCACGTCATAATTAAGTCCGGAGTACGCCCTGATCCGCAGAAGACAACCGCCATCGCTACATTCCCGCCACCCGCCGACAAGAAGGCCGTGCGTCGATTTCTTGGCCTGTGCGCCTATTACAGGCGATTTGTCAAAAACTTCGCCCGCATCGCCGAGCCACTCACTAACCTCACCAGGGCCGACGTCGAGTTTAAGTGGGAAACGCCGCAGGAGGAAAACATTTCAAGACCTAAAACGACGCCTGCAAACGCCTCCGTTACTTGCGCATTTCGACGACCACGCCGAAACAGAAGTGCACACCGACGCAAGCAGCGTGGGAACTCGGCGCCGTCCTTGTGCAGAGGACGGATGGACTGGAAAGGGTTATCAGTTATGCTAGCCGGTCGCTATCCAAGGAGGAGGCCAACTACACCACAACAGAAAAGGAGTGCCTTGCCATCATCTGGGCTACATCAAAGTTTCGCCCCTACCTTTACGGCAGGCCCTTCAAAGTTGTGAGCGACCACCACGCCTTGTGTTGGCTAGCTAACTTGAAAGACCCTTCGGGTCGCCTCGCACGGTGGAGCCTGAGACTTCAAGAATTCGACATTACCGTCGTTTACAAGTCCGGGAGAAAACACTCCGACGCCGACTGCCTATCTCGTGCCCCCCGTCGACCCTCCGCCGCAGGACGAACCAGGATGATGATTGCTTCCTGGGAACCATAGGTTCCGACGACTTCGCCGAGCGATAGCGAGCGGACCCAGAACTAAGAGGCCTTATGGAATACCTCGAGGGCAAGAACACCACTGTTCCGAAGGTATTCAAGAGAGGACTGGCGTCGTTCTTCCTGCGAAACGGAGTTCTCCTAAAGAAGAACTTCTCGTCCCTTCGAGCCAAACACCTTCTCGTGGTTCCTTCAGCAGTGAGACCAGAAATACCTCCGGGCCCTACACGACGACCCGACGGCTGGACACCTCGGTGTTTCCCGCACGCTCGCAAGGATACAAGAGAAGTACTACTGGCCACGCCTTGCCCCCGACGTCGCTCGTTACGTCAGGACATGTCGAGACTGTCAGCGACGCAAGACACCGCCGACAAGACCGGCAGGCTTTCTTCAGCCGATCGAACCACCTCACCACCCGTTCCAGCAAATCGGTATGGACCTACTGGGGCCGTTTCCTACGTCGGCTTGCGGGAATAAATGGATCGTCGTAGCTACCGACTACCTCACCCGCTACGCCGAAACGAGGGCCCTGCCTAGAGGCACTGCCACCGAGGTAGCGAAATTCTTCGTTGAAGACATTGTCATGCGTCATGGCGCCCCAGAGGTCCTGATCACCGACAGAGGTACGGCCTTTACTGCAGAGCTAACTCAGGCCATTTTGAGATACAGCCAAACAAGCCACCGCCGCACCCCCGCCTATCACCCACAGACCAACGGCCTCACCGAGCGTCTAAACAAGACCATCGCCGACATGCTGGCCATGTACGTCGACGTCGAGCACAAGACATGGGATGCAATCCTTCCGTTCGTGACCTTCGCATACAACACGGCAGTGCAAGAAACGACGCAGCCGTCGCCGTACAAGTTGGTCTACGGACGGAGCCCATCAACGACCCTTGACGCCATGTTACCAAACGTCACCGGACGACGAAAACATCGACGTCATCCACCTACCTACAGCGCGCCGAAGAAGCCCGACAACTCGCCCGCCTACGTACCATGAATCAGCAGGCGACTGACAGCCGCCGCTACAACCTTCCACGACGCTTCGTGGAATACCAGCCCGGCGACCGCGTTTGGGTGTGGACGCCGATACGCCGACGTGGACTTTGTGAAAAACTTCTTCGGCGATACTTCGGGCCATACAAAGTGCTTCGACGTCTAGGCGCTCTGGACTATGAGGTTGTCCCGGACGGCATTACGAACTCTCAACGGCGCCGTGCGCGACCTGAAGTCGTCCATGTCGTACGCCTCAAGCCGTACTACGCGCGTTAGCGAACCTGAGGACTGCACCTTATTGCTTTATTATTGTATTTTCTTGCTTTATTGTTGTTGTTTATTGTTGCATGCATTTTCCCCCCCGTGTTCCGTTTTAAGCATCGGGACGATGCTTTTTCAGAGGGGGGCATTGCCACGCGCGTTTCTTATTTTCGCGTTTGCTGTATTCGGTTTTCTCCCACAAAGACTGTTAGTAACGCTCGGCGCAGATCACGCCTTAGTGTTCGAGAAGCTTCGCGATTATAGTAGATCGTCTTGTTAAGATTGGCACGCCGGACGCGAACCGACCAGCTTATTCTAGAGCTTCCACGACCAGCAGTGATAAGGCTAGAAAGTTCGACGCCAGCTGTATAAAAGACGGTGCGTCCCAACGCTGATCAGTTGATCGACGGCCGACGCTCCGTTCGCCGCTATCTTGCCAGTGTGTATTGTTGTAATCTGACTTTACGTTTCACGGGCCACAAGTTCGGCCAAATAAACAGTTTCTTCTTTGACACGCCGACTGTTGCCTTCGTAGACGTCACGACCACGTGACAATATGGGGTAGATGATGATTTTGTTCCAGAGCTCTATGGACCACAAGGAGGGGGTTCCCCTGATTTTGTTTTCCTCATATATGACGTTAAGCTCAGGGGAACGTTTGTTGTCGGCGTTGCCGTTTTGCCTTTCGAGGGCGAGAGCGCGTTCACGATCGTTTTCATCCATGGCAGAAAGAGAATGTGTGGTGTGGAACGCGCTTATACTTCATGGTCATCAGCGTCATCGTCATCGTTATCACATGTAGTGGGTACATTCCACTATACTGGAACGCGCTTATTCTTCATGGTCATCAGGCGTCATCGTCGTCTTTATCACCTGGAGTGGGTACATCCCACTATACGTGGCTACCTACTACTACTACTACTACTACATACTACAGAGGAGGGACAGACCCACACCCTAAGGAGCTTCGCCCCTAAAAAAGGATCATCCGCATATGCGGGGTGTGAAACGAACTGTTCGCAATACTTCTACGCAGTTCGCCCCAAGGCGGATCATCGAATTCCCCACCGAGGCTACGATTGAGAAAATACTTGAGATGCAGATGAAACAATAAAAATGCTCCCGGCTGTCTGTTACCTATACCAAAGCGCACTCGCTGGGCACCCTATATCTTGCGCTATACTATCAGGGCCATAGTGCGGAAGGAGCAGCGAAAGCTGTTGTCTTCATCACAGCCTAAAGTGAACTACAATAAGGACATAGTACGACAAGAAATTAAGCAGTCATTGGGCATTCCTGAACCAGCCCATGCTCAGTCCACAGTCACGACGTACGCGGCTGCAGTACGTCCTTCCGCTCCACCTCCACGCCAAAGTCAAGAGGCCCCGCCGCAGCAGTTCCGTCGCCAGACAGCTCAGCTTACTCCGACGCAATCCGCCCGCCCGTGGTCCAACGCTACGCTCCAGGAAATGCCGACATTTGGCGTGTCCCCCGACTACCGCCCGCTCTGCTACCACTACGGAGAAGCCGGCCGCACCTATCGTCGCTGCCGATACCACGCGATGGGCCAGCTTGGCTTAGCTATCAACGCTCCACGTCCAGAGCCAGGTGAATGGTCACGGGACATCGCCGACTATCTCGCGGCATCTGAGGGGGAGACCTCGACAGCCGTCGCGTTCACCCTCACCAGGACGCTACCTGTCGCCCCAACGCAAAGCATACAGGGGCCCAACTCAAGGCCGTTCGCTTAGCCCGTATCCGGGAAACTAAAAGCGGCAACCGATAGGGGTACGGTTGCTGTTCGTCGCAATACCGAAGATCCTCCGCCGCCTACGACATCTCAAAAATGCGTGGCGAGCCAAACGGGGTACGACATCCTAGAAACACGCCTCCAGCCAAACGTGGCCCTAACTACGAAACTTCGCCGACGGAAGACCTCACGACGCGAAGTAGCAGCCGCAGAGCAAAAAGCGACGCATCCGTGATTCGAAGCCGCGAGTTAACATCAATGGAAGACGACGAACCACCGACTTCGACTTGCCTCTCGACGGCCAAGCAGTCACTGCTTTAGTGGACACCAGAGCTTACTACTCCGTTATGAGTGAACGCTAAGATGAAAAAAAGTTAGGTCTACATAAGAAGGCCCCCTAATCCGAACGACTGGAGGACACAATGACGCTGACCGGAATCTGCACGGCAAGAGTCACTGTTCATGGCAGGGCTTATCCTGCGACATTCATTATCTTGAAAGAATGCTCGTGAGCGGCAATTCCTGGCATGCGCTTCTTAAGCCACCATGGCGACCATGGTTCCGTCATCGACCTGAGATCCGAGTCGATAACGCTATCTACGAAAAAGTAGTACCACCGACACGACGCCAGCAAACCTTACCTTAAATGTACACGATGACAGCGTCGCCATTTCTGTGGGCACTGAAAAATTTACGCACTTAGCAGGCGTCATTGAGGGTGACCAGGACCTCTTGCTCAACCGTGAGATTTGCGTCGCCATAGGGACAGCTGAGCTGCATGGAGAGGGAAAGCGAAAGTAGTGGTCACCGATTTCAGCCAATACAAACACTTTAACAAAGGCACGACGATCGCCCACATAGAAGAAATTCTGTATGCCAGCGTCGCTTTCCCCTCTTGTACTCCACCGAACATATTCCAACTATCCAAGTTCCTGAACCAGCTTTCGACGTCAATCCGAGCCTTTCGAAGCATAAGTAAGAACAGTTCAAAGCCCTGCTCCTGCTATGCAGAGACAATGAAGCGAGGAGGAGACGTTTTTTGTAGTCTTTTAAATGCATTGTAGTAATTATGACATATCTGTGAAGAAATTACAGTGCACGAATAGTCTACTGGCTGAAAGCAGGGACCGAACCTGCAACCTCGAATAACGCGCCCGATGCTCTACCAATGGAGCTACGGCGGCGGTCGTCCTCCCGTTCATTTTAGCGGGTATTTCTGGCTAACCTGGGGAGTGCTAGCGCCCCTCGTTAAAAGCCCTGGCTTATTGCGAGCTCGTTAACAGATCACGTGCTGCGTGACGCCAGCTAAAAAATAGAGTGTTCCACACTCACCGTCATGACTGCGAGTGGTGCTAACGTAACACTTCCAGGTTCGCATGCACAGAAATACCCGATACAGTGAGAAGGACCCCCGCCGTAGATTAATTGGCAGAGCATCCGGCGCGTTATGCGAAGGTGGCAGGTTCAGTCCTCGCCAGCGGCAATTTGTCTCTTAATAATAATAATATCTGGGGTTTAACGTCCAAAAACCACGATATGATTATGAGAGACGCCGTAGTGGAGGGCTCCGGAAATTTCGACCATCTGGGGTTCTTTAACATGCACCTAAATCTAAATACATGGGCCTCGGGCATTTTCGCCTCCATCGAAAAATGCAGCCGCCGCGGCCGGGATTCCATCCCGCGACCTTCGGGTCAGCAGTCGGAGCGCCATAACCATTAGACCACCGTGGCGGGGCGGCAATTCGTCTCTTCGTCCAGTTTAATTTCTCCCCATTTATATTATAGAACGCAGTTAAAAGACTACAAATAACGTTCCCTATGCCTTCCTTGGCGTCGCTGTCTGTGGGTTTTCATTAAGGTTATGGACCTACTTTCAACACTCACACTTCGATTTCTCAATTGCAGTTGGTGTACTTCAACATTACTATGGGCAGCTTTCTTGGCATTGTCAAACTGCCCTTTTTTTTCTGGCTGGAGTACCATTTGCGCGAAGAACTGAGAACGCTCTAAAGCCACAATTTCAGCGCTCGTCTGCTATTAACCTCGCCAATGAGATAAATTGGAGGCATTAAACTTCGTACTGAGGAAAGGTTATGAGCCTTGATGCCGTTACAAAACAGACAAGACAGACTATGAGTGGTAAAATGATGCGTGTACATTCCGGCCACCTGTGGTTTTTTGGAGAGCCCCAGAACCATGAGTGCTTTAGCATTCCACTGCCTTCGGAATGAGGCCGCCACGGCTGGGAATCGAGACCAGGACGTTGCAGCACGACAGCAGCACGGACACGACGTCAGCAGCACGACACGAGAACCAATTGATTACTTAATTAGTGCACGCTTACTGAATGGTTCATTAGCATTTACACCATTTACGCGTACCGATGTCCACAGGTGCTAATAATACTTCACTAAAACACTAATCACCACTGCAGTTCGTTGAAGAAGCCTGGCCCATCTTCCTTCACGCAGGAAGCATTAAATGTGAATATAACAGCATTACGAGTGTTATCTCACTTCGCTGCTTTTTGGCCGTTGCTAGTATTTAGTAGCCGGAAAATTCCATACTGCTTGAAAACGTTCCAGACACGTTTTCATAAGTTTCAAAAACTAATACTTGCCTAGAGGACTGAATTTTTCTTCAGAGACAGGGTGGACCGATTCGAACATCGAAGAAGCGAGAATAAAATTTCTCGTGCCCTTCAGCTGCTATAGTTATGTTGATATTCCACGCAGGCTCGCAAGATTAACATTCCTTCTCGCGACACCTCACTTTTCTTGCAACACCTCACTTTTCTGATTCCGCAGAACTCATTTGCATTACTTCTGTCCATGTGCTTCGAGTTGTCGATGGATTCGCCCTCGCGCTGCCAATTGCTAGCTTCCTGGTTAGCTCAATTGGTAGAGCGACCGCCCCAGATAGGCGTTGGTCCCGGGTTCGAACCACGGACCAGGACGAATTTTTCGGCAACTAAGAAGCTTTTCTTTCTGAGAAATCCGTACGGATTTCCTTGTGGCTTCGTGCTACAAACGGGTGGTTGTCTATTTTCCCTTTATTAACTCACTTTTCTTATGCAGTCGATAAAAACTGGCGGAAGGTCGGCATAATGTGCATATGCGATGCTTAAAGCAATACTATAATTAAATATGATATAAGTCAGGAGCTTCTTTTCAAATTGAGCAGCACCCAGAAACCGAAACACACCTAAATTTGACGGTGACGTGAAGAACATCTAGGTTTTCTTTAGCTTTATAGCGCTGCTAATAAGACTTTGTCCATTACAGATTCAAATGAACAAGCTGCGAAAGGCCAGCGATTTGGTACACAACTCAAAGAAGGGATTAACAGCGCTAACACGGGACGAAGAAGTTTTCTTCTTTTCTTTCACTCTTCCCGTGTTAACGCTGTCAATCCTTTCTTACGGATTGAAATTCGCCCACTAAAAAATTTGATTTCGAATAGCAACTGAGTCAAATACCTGACTTGTTTGTTTAGAATATACACGTTCGTACAATGTACACTGTTCGACCAAAACAACCAAAATAGCCGCCTCCAGTGCTCCCGCGGCTGACTAGTGCCGAAATTTCCCATCCTACAAACAACGATACCGAAAAAAGTACACTCATATGACTAGCTCTGTCGCAAAACATCGCAATATCATTAATTCGATGCCATTTAGATTTTTTGCATGGCCACGATAGGTGTGAAATAAAATATTTGAATCTGAATGAGCGAAATACATATTAATAAAATCCAAAATCCAACATTTACTCCTGAATACCAACTACAGGAGGTTATCCACATTTGAACTGCAATGCAGGAGTGAGGTGCTTCAATGGCATGAACTCCCTGATGAAAATTGGTTGGAGCAGATTTTTATATTATCACAAAGAAACAATTGCGTTTTTTTTTTCTCAATTTTGTCTAGTGGATTTGACTCTTTCAGAAAAAAAAATCAGGCGGTTGCGCGCTGTTATTGATCTTGGAAAAAGAAAATGACTTCTTTTTCCAAGATCAATAACATGAATTCACTGATTTCTTTCTAAGTAGGCAGCTAAATGCAATTTATGATTTGCACGTCAGCGATGGATTCACGAAAAGGAACAAGGACTACTGTGCTATGGTAGAGAGAGCTTCATTAAAGAAAAGCTGATTAAGAGCCAGTCAGTAGTGTTGCCCCGTCCCCTCCACACACACAGAAGGCAGGCGTCTATCAAAAACAAAAAAGTATTGTTGGTTCACAGGTAATATCAAACTGTAAGCGGTGGTAACACGAGCACGGCTGTGGGCATTAGGCATGAAACAGGTACGACTGATAGACGTATAATATCAAGCGCACTTAGACCCTTGCAAGCCAGTAACACAACAAGCCCGAAACACTACTCTCTTCTTACTGCTGCTGAGAGCAGTAGATAGAAGCTAGGAAAAAACGCAAAACATTTTTGTTTTTTTATTTTTTGGAAACCATCATTGAGATGCATAGGTGTAGCCAGAGGAGGTGGAGGGTTGAACCCGCACGGCTGCGTGCTTTATCTAAAGTCAACCTAGTCATGCAAGACACTGACTTACATTCGGCATGTACTGTTACTTTTTTGAACATGATAAAAGGCGGCTTAAAGCGCTCCTGGAGGAGCGGTTGTGAATGCTGTCCCAGTGACACATTTTATCCAATAAACTTGTGAATGCTCAAACTTCAACACAAGTGTTCTCGTTGGACACTGGAAAGCAAGCGCTCGTTGTATTTTTCCGCCAACGTGAAACAACGCTGGCGGCTAGGCTATACGTGACAGTGGGTACCAGCAAGAATATGCATTACATTACATTTCGAGTACAGCCGTAAATAAAATGCTGAAAGAAAGTGGCAGCGTGGGGACGTTGGTAATCCATGCGAAGGTATTCCATATATGGGGGGCTGTATGATCGAGTTTATATGGGTTATACTTTTTAAGCACAATGGCGAACACACCGAAAGACACATGAGATAGCACACAGTGCATAGAAGCGTGATCGCAAAACACACACACACACACACACACACACACACACACACACACACACACACACACACACACACACACACACACACACACACACACACACACACACACACACGCACGCACGCACGCACGCACGCACGCACGCACGCACACACACACACACACACACACACACACACACACACAGAGAGAGAGAGAGAGAAAGAGAGAGAGAGACTGATGTGATCGTATTGAAGGGTCAAGCAGATATAACTTTGATTAGTGCAGCAGTGCCACCACCAGCATAGTTCGAATGATAAAACGTCCAGAGGGATTTCGCATGGATTCAGAGATAAGAGAAAGTGAAATAGCTGTGCGGTTTGTTATTGATTAAGTACATTCTAATTTACGTCGAACAAATGCTCTGTACAACAGTAATTTTAAATTGAGAAAGAATATTAAGCAAGGGGCCTATTTCATAGGTTTTTCACAATATCTGCTACAGAGCTTTGGAGCCGCGATCGTTACACAACCGTAAAAATTATGGGCATTGATTTGTCTCGCCTTTGTGTTCACGGCTTCATACGTCTTTTGTGGATTTTGATTCACGAGTTTTTTTGGCTTCTGTATAGCGTAAACTTTTGGCAGGTTTTGGATTAATTAAAGTCAGTGAGGCCAAAAGCTGCAGACGCTGCAGTGATTTGACTGAGGTAACTGAACTTCGAACTGTTTGGTTTCGCGATGAAGGCAGGGGCTGAACGCTTTTCATTCTTACGTGAGTCACCCTGAAAATGTTTCCGTCCGTCTGTCCGTAACACGTAACACGATGCGCTGCATAAAAAATAAAGTAAGTAAAGAAATAAAACCAAACGCTGAGAAGCCGAGTTTTACGCCTGTAGAAGCGGATTGTACTGTCGGCGTCAAATGAAACCCGGAACAGCGGCAAGCATTCGCACTGGTGTAGTGCGTGCACTCCAGTCATTACCATTCACAGGCGCGCGCGTCCTGTTTGGCAGCAATGCGTATATATTCACGCCTGTCCATGGACGGCGCGAATATATGCGCTGGACGGCGCGCACTATTCGCCTGGTGTGCGACCGATGGCGGCGCTGCGAACGGCGCTCCGATGACGCCAGGGCGGGGATTCGGCTTTTGTCGTCTGCTACGCTCTGGCTAAAACAGCAGCATTTTCGTTATAGTTCGCTCGCGTCGCACGGCGTTCCTCGACTACTAGCTGCATTTTCTTATGATATTTCTTGAGATGACTGCTAGCATTACATGAGTTTAAGAAACGTTAACATTTAACATATCTTCTGTATACCGACAGCCATCGCGGTCAGGTTCATGCCCCCCGTGTTCGTAGCGTCGCTCACTGGGCTGGATGGCGTTGAAATAGCTTACGTGAAAAAGCGAACGCCCCCCGCCAAGTGTTTCCGCTGCTTTGAAATCGCAGCGCGATCAATTTTGCGGCTTATTCGCAAAAAATCAGCGTTGTGTAAACAGACTTGAGCTGAACGAAAATTCACGCTCCAGTCCCAATTGTAGTCATGTGGACTTGTGCAGACACGACAGCCGACAAAATGAAATCGATAAGTTCATCGACCAGCGGGTTATTGCGGACCACTAGCATAGATTGGGCGAGCTGGATGCAAATAAGATCGCTCGGAATGAAACGCCAGCAGTGGTGCGCGTGGTACAGTTCGACTCTTATGATTAGAGATAGATACATTCATGAGCCGCATTCATGTTTTCGATCGCGCAGTCCTGCCTACTCGACTGTGTGAGCCTGCCAATGGTAATGACAGGATGGCGCGCACTATATTTCTAATGCTTGGGCAACGCGATCCGCTGCAGTGTTCGCGTTTCATTTGACACCGATAGTACAGCTTGGTAAACAATAGGAAAAATCGGCGAATGTGTCCAGGAAGGAGGAGAGAAAGAGAGCTCTTTCCCACCATTCTTTTGGCACCTGTGGCTGATTATTGATTCTTTACCATGCTGTAACAAGATTGAATATTTTAAGGTGGGAGCCTTAGATTTCACATAAATTGCGAAAATTGACCGTCGGCGTCCCGCGTCGCCAGCGTCAACACGAGTGATGCGAAAATTCATCACGTGATCACGTCATCATGACATCCCAGACCGACAAAATTTGTGACGTCATAACGTCATGTCACATGATTACGTCATCACATGACGTCGTCGCTTTGCATTGCCTCCGTGATTGGTGGGCCGATCTCGGAGGCGATGCAAAACCAGCTGATGCGTAGAAAGCTTCAATAAAAAACCACGTTACGTCCAGAAAGCATTCGGAGGGGGGCGGCGAAGGAACAATACATCGACTCACGAAAAAGATGGCTATCGCCTTCGAGTCAACTTAGGCAAATGCATAAGGAACTCTAGTCTCTTAAGTACAGTGATCGCACCAAGCCACTTCAGGAGTCGACCGTTGAGATTGATTTACAGTATTTTATTGCAAATACATCTTTCGATGAGAAAGCTTTATATTTATCAACGTTAGTATGATTACACTAATTCTGTTCAGCATATTTTCAGACCACCGTGAACGAGTGAACAAACGTCGATTTATTAACGTAAGGATTAAAATATGTTGCAAAAAAAATGGAACAAAACAAAAGAAAATCACTCCGGACAACCTACCGATATTTCATATTCCCGTCGTGCATCCCCTTTAGACTCACCCTGTTTATTTCGTGTTTCAATTTAAAGTACTTAAGACGCGCTTACACAGCAGCTGCTAAAAATGTGTATTTGATCAAACGTTGTTGCCGGTAACGCCACTTAACTTATTTGAATGACATCACACGTCGTTTGTCATGCTCCGAACATATGAATTGAATCGAAGGAGCAGGCTTGGCAACCGAACACGCGCATCACGCGGTATACATTTATTGCGCTTTAACGCAGACATGGAAGCTGAAGCCCGAACGTTGAAGTCAGTTATCGAAAACGGGCAGGAAAGTCATTTTGAGTGCGCCACGGCCATAGAACAGTCGCGAAAAGAAAAATTCACCATAGAAGCAGATGTACACATAGATGGCTAGCAGACGACAACAGGAGCAATCGACACAGAACGTGCTCCTGACGGCAACTACGCTCGATTTCGATGGACATTTTGCTTGAACATTCAGTACAAATTGCTTTATCAACTCGCCCACCAATGTTTCAATAACTCGAGCGCGATAGACAGGCTGGCAGCGTCGAGCAGCCTTCACGTAGCGAGCGCGCGCGCGAAGAGCTGCATCCGAGTCCTCTCCCTGACGTCACACGCGAGAGGGCGCCACTCCAAGATCTCGAGGCGAATAGCACTGTGAATGCTTGCCGCTGCTCGAGTTTCATTTGACGAGGATAGTACCTGAACCATTTGCACTGGCGACGGCGGTGTCCAGATGAAACGTCCGCTCACGCGACTGCGAGGTGTGCTGGAGAGTGGAAGGTGTGCAGCGATGCTGTTTAGGTGAGAGTTGCTCGCGACTGAAGAGCGGCGGCGTAGGAACGCTGAACGGGAACGGGAGTAACGACTACGACGGATACGGAACAACTACAAGGACAACGTCGTCTTCAAGGATGA
Source organism: Rhipicephalus appendiculatus (assembly GCA_030522465.1). Taxonomy (NCBI): domain Eukaryota; kingdom Metazoa; phylum Arthropoda; class Arachnida; order Ixodida; family Ixodidae; genus Rhipicephalus; species Rhipicephalus appendiculatus. Next base: position 4,645,539 of record JALIZH010032933.1, on the reverse strand, counting down.
TGGAGATGAGCAAGTGACACAATGCTTACGTATAGAAAGAAAACAAAAACGAAGTTTCTGCAACATTTTTTAACACGAATGTGTTTTATCCCGGTGTCCACCAAGGTAGAGTTTCCTATAAATACACTAGAGGGAACTCTGGTGCTAGTGTCTATGGGAGCTGCAACGCACGGCGCTTCAGCCAGCATGAGAATGATGGGTAGTATACAAATTTCCCTATTCTTGCCTGGTCTTCGTTCTTTTGGCTCAGTGTGGCCTGAATGCGCTTTGCCGTAATACAAAGTTCAGCAAAGGTTTAGCAGTTACGCTTCACTACCTTGGCCTTTTTCAGGCTAACGAATTCAAGTCGGCTCAAGAAGTTCACAATGGTCCATTCTTTATCCGAAACAGAACCACAAGACAACAATAAACAAAGCCACAAGTGCGTTCGAAGCCGCAAGCACGAAGACTAGGCAAATTTGTGTACTACCCATCATTTCCATGGTGGCTGAATGATCGCAGCGCCAGAGTCCCCTCTAGTTAATTTTAGGAAACTCTATGTCCACCAAGACTTTAGTGACGTATTTCCGTCACGGATATGACATTGATAAAATGGACACTAACGGATGATAAAGAAAAAACGGCAAGAAAAAGTTACCCCGCCGGAAATCGAACGTACGAATTCTTGGCCGCGACGGTGAGCGCCCGGCGCTCTACCGGCGAAGCTACTTTTTTTCTTTATTGGGCGAAGCTACTGAGGCAGATGCACGCTACACCACAAACGCGCCTTATATCTCTCACACATTCTCTCTCGCCCGGTGCTCTTTGTTGGCGGGGCTAGGCGAGGCGGGGTGGAGCCGCCGTCCGTGAGCGGGGAAGTGAAGTTATGCGGCATGACACTTACTTGCGCCGATAGAGAACGATTCGGCGACGACGCAGTTAAATCATGGCCTCGAAGATTGCGCGCCGGCGCGCAATCTCGAAGGCCAAGGTTAAAGCGTCTCGATGCCAGTAAAAAACACTGGCCGCGCTAGTATCTGGGAGTAGCCCTAGACGCAGTGACATTCTTTGCCTTTCGCTTCGTGATATAGTGTGACGGCTCGTTGTCGGAGTAGTGCAGCTTCCACGTGCACCAATGGTGTTTCACCGCCTGCTGTTTCGAGTTCAATAGCACCGACTAATAAAACTGCTGCAGTAAGCGCGGGAGAAAAGGCAAAAATGTCGACGGGCGAATGGCATTCCTTAGTGGAGCGAGACAGAGGCCAGCGGGACGTGGAACGCGTGCGCGCGTTCGCGGCTCAACCTACGAACCTCTGCCATCCGTGTTGCTGGGAACCTACGAACCTCTGCCTCCCGTGTATGCATGAGCGCAAGCGTAGGTTACCCTATTACTCGGGAGCGCACACCATGCCGTTTCTCTTGAAGAAGTGCATATTGAGCATCAGTGTATATTATGTGCTTGCTGATTTCATCTTTGCGCGGGATTCACGTTACGCTGTATCCAGGTACATGTTAAAAACTTCAGCTACCACAAAGGTTAAATCATGAACATGGGCGTCAGTCGTCGCGATAGATATATGCCACTAGGCGTCAACGTGGACGCTTCCACGTCAAACGGTGTTATTGCTGCCATACACCAATAGACATTGTACAAGCTCTCATACAACATTGGGAAAGGGACACGAACCAACGTATTCAATTAAAGTAATAACATAGTTTTACTTTAAAATGAAAAATCACGACGTTTCGGGTCCAACTCGGACCCTTCTTCAGGGGTGACTGAGTGGCACCAGGGAGCAACAGTTTCTAACGCCTTCTCAAGTCGGGGGGGTCACGCTTGTTTTCACCGACGTGCAGTAGCACGTTGTAATACGCACTCGGCAGTGCACCAGCCGACCGGTTCACGTTTCCAGGTGTTGCCTGAATATACCACGGCTCCACAAAAAGCCGCTTGTAGAAAGTGGCCTGACAGTCGACGACGCGGGAGTTGTCTAAGGCGATGCGGTGGTCGTTTACCTCGCTGTGCTCTGCCAGCGCGCTCCTTTGTCGGTGAAACTTGCGGACGTCGTTCCGGTGCCGTCGCAGCCTCTCTGGAAGGTTTTTCGTCTCGCCCACATACGACGCGCCACAATCCGCACAAATAACCCAATGTTATTTGCTTCCCAACCAGACAGAAGTCTGTCAAATGTTCACCTTTAATGCTCTCATATATTACTACACAATAAGCACTACTTCTGTGAAGACACATTCACTTTCGTGTTATACCGATTCCTAGGACGGAGGAATCAGCCATGCTTTTAGGGGCGAAGCACCTTAGGGTCGGACTATGTCGTCGAGGCTCGCTATGGTCCCTAGTCGAGGCGCAGGTGCGAAACATCTGTGCGCAATACCATCTACAAAGCGTACATAGTGCGCATATGGTTTTAAAAAACCAACAAAATAAAAGGCCACAACACCGTAAAAACACCGACATTTAACCACCCATCAATCAAAGCACATGACAGAAGAAAAGGTTAAAAAAACAAAATAAAAGGCTGTTAACCAGAACAAAATAGAAGGCCACGATTCATGATCCGATGCACACTGCTTCGCCCAGTCATCAGCATTCACTTCGTGGATCTGCAGCCATTTTGATTATTTTCCTCGTTTCCCTGACTGATTGTGTGTCTATATTTGCGGCAGAATTAATTTGTTGCCGGGCTATGCTCATCCGTATTTTCGTTCGCATACAACATGATACACAAGAGTAGTTCGCCAATACAACACTGGGATTTTGCTGAGTTTTGTTTTCGCATCGAATCAAACAGAAATTGAGTGGCCGCTTTAATGGCCAACATCTAAGAACTAAAGTGTGCATGCCCCAAACAATCGTTTGCACAGCATTTCACTCTCGATAGCTAATCGATTCAACACCGAGCAGACGCTGAGTGGACTCTACAGAATATGACGCTCAAAACACGACTTAAAAAGAAGTTTCCAACGCATCTGAAGAATGTACACTGTCAATTTTTATGAAAGGGAACACGCGAGCGCGTGGCCTGCGCGCTGCGACGGCTGCTTGCAGCGCGTTCAAGCGGGAGCGAGAGCAACCACAGCCTCTAATGACGTCATCTAGTGGCGAGCAAAATAACCTCTTGCGTAATCGCATTGAAGGGGGAGGGGGCTGAAATCTTGCCGACGGTTCCATATCACCAACGACTGGTTATTTTGCTCGCCATTAGATGACGGGAATAGAGGCTGTGGTTGCTCTCGCTCCCGCTTGAACGCGCTGCAAGCAGCCGCCGCAGCGCGCAGGCCACGCGCTTGCGTGTTCCCTTTCATAAAAATTTACAGTGTACCAATGCGCATTTTATTATAACGTATTTAGGCGGGACCAAGTAATTATAAGGAGACGTTGAGTGAAGGTCTCCTTCCGTCGCGGCTTCAATGAGTGTTTTGTGCCAAAATATTAAAAATGCAGTGAAGAACTTGTCCTATACAAAGACATGAGCGCCTACCGACCGGTTAATACTAAAACGTTTGTACACTCTTTTATGTGGTTTAAAGCACTATTAGAAACTTATTCGGGACGAACATAGAAGTTTTATCATGAAACAAACAATGGCTATCTCGCACGATGTCTTCAATAATGCTGCAAAATTTAGGCTCCAGTAGAGGACGCAACATTGGCTTCCTAACTTTCAGAGTGATCGTATTTTTTTGGATACGTCCAAACAAGTTCCTCTATACGTGCATATTCGTTCGCAATATTTACGTTGATATAACGCAATATATTACCTCAAATAATTAGTTCTTAAAAATAAAAATCACAAAGCCGTTTGAAGCTTTACTGACAAAGATTAAGCAAATCAACGTAACCCTAGCTCATAAAATTACTTTTATTAGCAGTTAATGTAGCAATAGAATATATACAGGGTGTTTCAAGAAATATGTCCATTATTTTTTTAAAAATCAGGAAAATGAGGTATTTGCTCGCTGTCTTCACAGTTGCTTTTTCTGTAGCGGCAGGCATCTTAACATGGTTGAAGACATGATTTGGGATAGTAATTAAGAAAGTTAAATTAATTAACTTTTTAATTAGCGGAGTTAGGCGATTAAGTGAAATGGGAGAATTGAAGTCCTTGAGGTGAAGAACCCATTTCAGCGTTGAGATTTCGAAAAAGCGGCCTCTAGGAATAATTGCGAAGTAATGAAATTCTCCCAAATTCAGCGGCCAAACCGAAACCGAAACGCGGAAGAGCGCAACTGCCATATTCGTCTGAGACGTCCACAATGAGTGAACGTCATTATATCAACCATCAACCGACTTCTTGGTGTGCGTGTGTGGGCTGCGCTTGCAGTAGTAGCACGCATGACGCACATACGTTAACGAACAGGGAAGAACTGCGCCTCTGTAACCGTTGTCTTGAACAGTGACGTCATTCTAGTTGTCTGCTCGGTGCGCTCGTCGGTGCGTGGGTTTCGGTTTCGTCATTGAATTTGCCTGAATTTCATTACGCCACAATAATTATTAGAGGCCGTTTTTTCGAAATCTCAAAGCTGAAATGGGTTCTTCGCATGAAGTACTTCAGTTCTCCCATTGGACTTAACCACCTAACTCCGCTAATTAAAAAGATAATTAATTTAACTTTCTGAATTACTGTCCCAAATCATGTCTTCAATCATCTTAAGATGCCTGCCGCTACAGAAAAAGCAATTGTGAAGACAGCGAGCAAATACCGCATTTTGCTGATTTTTTTAAAACAGTGGACACATTTCTTGAAACACCCTGTATATTGGCCTCGAGGAGTTACGGAGTCGCCCTCTATCGGGCGCGCCTCGATTGCGTGCTAGGCAGGATACCGCCGAGCGATCCCCATAATATTTGCTGTCGGCGCTCTACAAAACACGTCGCGGAAGCGCTCCAGGACATTTCTGTGCGTACTTTCGAAACGAAATATGTTCTGTAGTGTTGAAACAATAATTTTCGATGAAAAGACAGCACAACATAGTTTACAGTCACTGTCTCTTTGCAGAAAACGGAGCGCCCGCTTCACGCGGTCACCGCGATGAGACCCCTGAACCGGCTTCTTGCATGAAATGTAGTCAGTCGCTGAGTACAAACTATGTGAAACATTTTGTTAGAGTAGACGCCTGTATACCTAAATGGAGCATAACAGAAAGAAGCCTCAAGCCAGTGATCGCACGGGTTCGCGGCGACAGACGGAGCTTTTGCATGTATGAGCGTCTGCATGTATATGTTCGTACTCATGGCTTCGCTTTCGCTATGAGCGTGTTTTGGCGCCGTGCCGTGAACTTTAGGCCGCAAAATATGAGAATTTGTAAGTACACAAAAACTATTGTTGCGCGGACGCTATCAGATTCCGATTTTTTTTTTTTTTTTTTGTTACAACTGCGACTTCGGCGCGCCTATGGCAACTTGTGATGTCCCGTCCCGACGATTCAACGTTTTTTTCTTTCGTTTTTTTTTTCCAGTCAAATTAATGTACATTTCAATGTCATTTGACATGTTCCCTCGCACTGCATATAGATCGGTCTTCTAAGCGAGCAATTGCCGCTGCTCCTGTTATTTCAGTGTGTTCGTTTCGTTTGGTGGTCACACAAAGCGTGAGAAAATGCGATGCCTTTTTTCATATGTTGCTTAATTTTCGTTTCCATTGCATTCCACTGAACTTGCCGCTCTCTGCCATCAACAAATTCATAGACCAAAGCTTCACCACTTCGAGATTGCTGATGGGAAAGAAGTGGTCTACGAGTCCATGTAGCATACAACGCCAAGGAAACGAATGAAAATACAGTAACGTTCGCCGCACTTGTTCTGCAAACGTCGATGTGAACAAGGACCTACCTGAACTTGAAATAGCAGTGAAAGAAAGGGAAATTATTGCAGCAACCTGCAGCTGCAACGCAAGGTAACAACAACACGTAAAGAGTTAAATGCAAAATTTTACTGCCCAGCATTATTTGGCGAGTTGCCCAGCAATTAGGGTGTAACGCCAACAGCGCGGCATCTTTTCCACATAAATAAATAAGGCTGCAAAAAAAATGCATGGGGTTGGATAGGCCCAACTTGAGTTTGAGAGTGGCACAATTAAGTCATAGGAATGCACGATTGACTGAAAGAATGTTATTGCCAACATAAATGCAGCACACATCAGCCGCAGCATTTGACTCGCTCGCTATGTACATCCACCAGCAAACGTCACATATAGGTTATGAAGGCGAAAACCTTCGATGCCTCATCAAAAGGGAAGATTGACCGCCGGCATCCCGCCTCGTCGGCGCCGGCACGAGTAATGCAAAAAAAAATCACCATCACGTGATGACGTCATCATATGTCGTCATCATGACGTCACAGATTGCCCAAATTTGCGAAGACGTCATGACGTCGCCATGACGCCACATAACGTGATGTCACATCATGACGTGTTTACACGACATGGTCGATTTACACGGCCTCCGTGATCGGTGGGCCGATCACGGAGGCAGTGCAAAACCTCGTTAGGTGGACAAAGTTTTTTGGAGCGGGGCGGGGAAAATCTATACATTGACTGACAAGAAGGAGAAGGTGGCTTTCGCCTTCCGGTCATCTTAGGGGAATGTACAAGGAACCTTGCGAGTGTTTAAATCCAACGTATCTAAACAGTCACCCAAGTATCTGCAGCCGATATTGTAGACGCTGAGCACAGGGCCGACGATCAAGAGGTCGCACAGGAACGTTCTGAGATGGTATCGCGGGATGCAAAAGGCAGCGCCTTTTCCATACTGCGGTAGATAAGCACCATTAGCCGGCGGGAAGCGCGCGCGGACGATCGTCGCAGTGCGCACTTTCTGCTACTCAACATCACAGCCCCGACGCAGTAGCGAAAATCGTCGTCGCGGAAGTGCTTGTTGTACACATGACTGGTATCCGATCGCTGCTTGCCGGTTCTTATCACCACAACGCACTCTTCACGCAGTTTCTTGTCCCACGGGCACCGGTGCAGGCTTATACCGGACTTCGTTGCGTGTATACGTCCGGCAAGACAGCACCGAGCAGTAAGAGCAGCATGTTCATCACTTTCGGAGGCAGCCACTCCTGTTACAATGGGTTCAGTTGGGTTCAAAATGCGAGGAGAAACCTCCGTATTCGTAGCGACCGCAGCGCAGGGGGGAGCTTGAAACTCAATTACAAAGCACGCCGTAGCGCTCCGCAAGCAGCCCACGCGGCCGCCGAGAACGCGTGATCCTGCCAAGCACGTCACGCCGACGGTGGCGCCGGCGTTTCCAGTGGTGGCCCTCGAGGCCAATACAATGTTATGTGGATGTGTCTTTGTTTCCCAACAAAAAGTACTGTTCATCTTTTGGAATGCACTACGCACGTTGCTTGCAAACGTTCTCAAGGAGAGTGCCAAAGGAAGTAGCAGTTGTATCTGCAGCCCCTGATACGTAAGTGATTAATATAATTATCACGTTGTCCGTCTCGGTGGAACAGTGGCTACGGTGCTCGGCTGCTGACCCGAAGGTCGCGGGTTCGATCCCGGCCGCGGCGGTCGCATTTCGATGGAGGCGAAATGGTAGAGGCCCGTGTACTGTGCGATGTCAGTGCACGTTAGAGAACACCAGATGGTCCAAATTTCCGGAGCCCTCCACTACGGCGTCTCTCATAATCATATCGTGGTTTTGGGACGTAAAACCCCAGATATTATTATTATAATTATCACGTTTCACGCACCAAACCCTCGATATGATCACAGGACAAGCCTTAGCCGGAGACGACGGATTAATTTTGGCCACCCGGGGCTCTTTAACGAGCACCAAAATCTAAATACACCGGTGTTCCTCCATTTCTCTCTAATTGAAATCTGGTCGTGGTGGCAGGAAATCGAACCCGAGACCTAGAGATTAGCAGCGCAACAGCTTACCTAAAAAGCCCCAAGGGCGGGTCAGGTATATGATAACACGCTCTAGGGTGGGTATAGTTGCGAAGTGCTTAAATGCGAAGCATTTCTTAGCAAACTTCGGCGACTTTGAGCGTATCTATCTATCTATCTATCTATCTATCTATCTATCTATCTATCTATCTATCTATCTATCTATCTATCTATCTATCTATCTATCTATCTATCTATCTATCTATCAATCAATCAAGCCGCCTCCGACTTTGTGCTCTCCAGACCGTATATTTAATGGGATTTATACCAAAATTGTTATGGCGTAGCATGACTGTATGACGAACATGACTGACTCGCCATATCATGAAAATCATGAATAACTTGTCATGAACGGTATGATTTACACGCTATGGCCCTGGTGCTCCTGCGGCCGTTTACTTAGCTTGATATATCAAAAAATTGGTACGATGAGACATTTCTGTATGACGAACATAAATGACAGGTGGTAATATGAAAATCGTGACTTGCATGTCATGTGCAACATGACTTGCATGCCACGCTCATGGCACACTCGCGGCCATTTCGCTAGCTTGATATACACCAAATTTGGTATTGCGTGACGTGACTCTAGGACGAACATAACTGGCAGGTGATAATACGGAAATCATGACATGTCATGTGCAACATGACTTGCATGCCACGCTCATGGCACGCTCGCGGCCGTTCCGCTAGCTTGATATACACCAAATTTGGTATTGCGTGACGTGAATGTATGACGAACATAAATGACAGATCGCAAAATGGAAATCATGAAACCCATGTCATGTGCAACATTATTTACATGCCACGCTTATGGTGCGCTTCCGTCCAGTTCGCTAGCTTCATATACACCAAAATTGGTATTGCGCGACGTGACAGTATGACGAACATAAATGACAGGTCCTAACATGTAAATCATGACATGTAAATCATGACATGCATGTTATGTACAGCATGATTGGCTCCTTACTGGCTGTTTCGCATTACACCAATTACCACAATAGGTGGGATCTGCCGGTTTTTGTTATAAAAATTCTAATCCATTGTACTTTTTGTTCTCCGAAAACATGACGAGTAGGTAAAATAATTATCGTTTAACTATACTACTCAGAAGCACTCCAAACCCTTATGTGTCAGTTTCCACAACGTTGGGATTTCTTAAAATGTAAATGACCAAATTTACTCAAAATTTTATGACGTCGTGACATACTACCATTCTCCTGCATGAGACTGCAAACTATCTGCTTATTTTTTGGCGCTTTGGTCATGCGCATTTAAGGAAGCAGCTCACAATGTTGTTAAATTTACTAGCTTCGTAAACTTTTTTTTGTAAGATAAGAAAGCAAAGTAAAATTATTTGTGTCTCTCTGCAAGTTGCGTGTTTGACGGAACAGTGTAAAGTATTTTTTTATCATTCTCTTAGTAGTGAACCGAAGCAAAAGATCATATATGTTCTGTTTTAAGATAGATAAATATAACAAAAGCTTCTGAGTAACCCAAAACGCTCAAATACAGAAAATTATACTGTGCAAAATCCCGAAATTTCATCGAATTAGCTATATATATACGCATTAAAGTTAAGGTACAGTAGTCAGGCGCATGTCCCCTAACTTTAATTACAACCGCGCTTACAGCGTGGTTGTAATTTTTTCTCTTGGTCTGCGTTGTTTGTTTCTGTTTGTTTTCGTTTCGACGAACATATCAAACTGATTTCTTTCGTCGTGTAAACAAAGCCCGCGAAAATGAAATGAAACCAAGCGACTACCCTCATGCGCTATCGTATCGCAGCGCTTGCAACCTTGCTTGGAGCGGAAGAATCGTGCGCGCGGCATTTGCTCATTAAAGGCGGTAATCCGACTTTTCCGTGCGCCGCCGTAGTAAGGCCGAGATAGACTGTACGATTTTGTGTCCGGACCGAAGTGCGGCGTCGAACGACCGGCATGCGGCGTACGACGATTCAGCCCACATGGGGCGAATGAGCAATCAGCCGCAGGCTCCGTAGCCAAAGGGGTAGCCCTAGCCCCCCCCCCCCCCGAAATTCTGATGGAGGGGTGTGTTTCACCGAAACTAAGTTATGGAAATCGGCGTTCTTCTAAAATAGTCAAGGTAAGTGCTCGCCCCCCCCCCCCCCCCCCCCTCCCATCGACAAAAATTCTGGCTACGAGCCTGGCGCAACCCAAAACAAACACCATTGCACAGCCATGCTTCGTTCGATAAGTAAGATAATCAATAACACTACGCTTTCGCGAACGTCAAGCACATCGCAACAGCCCGCCGCCACTCACGACTCCCATGGTTAGGCCTAGCGAGGTGGACGCCGGCCATCGCCTATACAACGTTCGCGATCACACGCGACCTCGTCATAAAGCGCTTGTTATTGCCAACACGATTAGGCTTTGTACTCGTATGTAATACGTCAGCGCACGCAATTAACTTTCTCGACGTCATCGATGTGAAGAGAAAAGGTGGAAGCGAAGCGAGACGGCTCGCCGAGACGGCTGGTGTCGCTGTGTTTACCTGTGAAATGGCCTTGCATTGCGGCTCGCTATCTCGCAAGTGGTTTAATAATAATAATAATAATAATGATATCCGGGGTGTAACGTCCCAAAACCACGATATGATTATGAGGAACGCCGTATATGGAGGGCTCCGGAAATTTCGACCATCTGGTGTTCTTTAACGTTCACTGACATCGCACAGTCACGGCCGCTCGATGAAAACACACGGTGCGGCCTGCCGCGTCGCGGCGCAAGCAATGGGTGAGAGCGTGGCAGCAGAGTTGACAGTTGTCGCCACATTTCGCTGGGAGGGCGCTAGTAGTAGGGGCAGTGGCGTAACTAGATAGGACGGCGCCCATGGCAAGTATACTTCCGCGCCCCTCATGATAGTAATGATAGTTATTATTATTATTATTATTATTATTATTATTATTATTATTATTATTATTACTTATGTGCAAAAAAGCCATCTGGTTGTTTTGGGCAAGCGAATGAGCGATTTCTTGATTGGTTGTTCACTAGAGTGGACTAAAGCCGTCCTGCACGTCCACGCATCGTACGAAACACCAGAAGTCCACAAGGTTAGAAAAAATGTGACAGAAGAAATGGACCTTGCCGGTCACTTGTCGTCTCGCTTTACACGAAATATGCGAAGTTCGTAAATTACACACAACCACACAAAAGAGAACGACGAAGTAGGAATGTAAACGGTTCTTATCGTTTTTGGCCCATCACCATGAAAAGTATTGTTCCAAATTATTTATTGCGCACATCAAATCTGCATACTGTCTACATTTTTTTATCAATGCTAATGATGCGTGATGCGTTCAAAAATTTGTTCCGGCAAACCCTGTTGTCGCATATATTATTGCCGTTTGCGACGCCAGAGCTAATTTTGATCGTGAGCAATGGTTCTAAAAAAAAAAAACACGTTCTTTATATTTGAGATATAACATGGCGCAAGCGCATCACGAAAGGAGCTGTCGCACTCCGGTCACACATTTCCGCCGTCGGCTTAGACCAAGGGTCTCAAACACGCGGCCCGCGGACCTCTCGCCAGTGAACCGGCCACGGCCCGCACGTGACTGTCTTCGTCGCATCCACCCCCCCCCCCCCCCTTTTTTTTTCCCCTAATAAGTGCAGTCATGAGCTGCACAGGCATGACTTGTCTAGAGCATTTCTTTCTTGAGGGAACCCCTGCGGTCAACATGTGTTGATGCATAACCGTGAAGCAAAACTTTATATTTTAGAATCTTCGTCCAGATTTTAACCATTTTGTAGGTAGATTTGTGTTGTTGGAATCCCGGGGCCAAACCGCCTGCAGAAATGACCCATATATGAGATAGGGGAAAAGTATTTCAAATGGCAATGTTAACCATTTTAAACATTAGCCTTTTTTTGTGTGTGTTTTGTGTCCCATCCGAAGTCTATATCGACCAGATGACGCTGATACATCTCATGTAGCCACCATAACCAGCTTTCATGAGACGTCAAACGCAAAATCTTGAGCTCTATTAGCAGAAAACGAAATTGTAGCTTACCGCCTCACTGAAGCCGACAGTGAAGTCGATGTTCCTGACCGCCTTCTCCCCCGAGGTAGTGGGTAAAACATGACCGTAGTGATCTTTTCTGGTGTAACTCTCCTGCTTGGGCGTCCGATACGCACAGTTAGTTAGGGACCTTAAATGTACGTTAACGAGAAATATGGAGCTGATGTGGAATGAGCAGGGGCATTGAAGAATGCGTGCAGTTTTGGTTGGTTGTGAAAAGATAAGTTATTAGTGGAGATAAAGTGGAGACCGAATATCTCTTACTCAATTTCTCTCGCCCCAGACTCAGTGCTGAAGGGATGTTGCGAATCCGATCGCTCTCAGCGAATTAGAAAGCGCCATCACACGTCACCACGCTTGCAATTGGCCGCTGCTTCGGACGCGGTGCAGTGCAGCCGCGGCTTTCATGATTGCCGCGATGGATGTGGTTACAGACTTTGAACCTCGCAGCGATGATCTAAACATGGAAGCAGGATTGCATTTCATGCAGTCTGCAATGATCCCCCCGTGCTCTCGTGGCGGCAGGAGCTCTTTCTGCGTACGAAGCCTGGCTCCAACCGACGAAAAGCGAAGCGTCGTTTTCGTCGACGGCATGTGAGGCGTCCGATTGCCAAATACTGTTTATGTACACGCGTATTTAATTTTTCGTTTTTATTGATGGCGTTTTCGTTTTGGAGAACTTGAGCAGAGGCGCCATGCCGTGAAGAGAGTCGCGGCAGAGCAGTGAGAGCAGGGCCATGCAGGGCCCTCAATCCGCCCCTGGAATGCGGCGCGCATCAGAAGAGCAAGTGGGAGGGTACCAGTGAAAAGAAATGTACCATGAGATCAAGACCATCGAAACCCCATAGTTCTGAGCGGGACAGCGGCAGAACACGTGTGAAATCCGACGCAGAATTGCTGCGAGGCTCGCTCGTATAAACGACGTCAGCATCACTGGGGTCAGACTACACCTGGATAAAGTGTTCTAGAAAGGGGTAGTGGGCTCACTCTCCGGGGAGAGGGTACGTTGCCGCGGCGCAAAAAATGTAAACGAGTTTTCGTTTTCCTGAGTGCCCTCGTGGCGGCGCTACTATCGTCAGCTATGTAAAGTCCCTAAAATAACTAAAGTAGCGCCAACCGCGCCCCTTCGCCTCTGCCTCCTCTCCCAGCAGCTGCAGCAGCGCCTCTATGGTGTCCGCCAGGAAACTGCCGAAAGCACGGCCGGCCGCGCATACCCTTTCCCGGCGCACGGGAGAGGGTATGCACAGCGCCGGGAGAGGGTATGCACAGAGGACAGACAAGATGGCGCGCTTGCACTACCAAGCGCTGGGGAGAGGAGGAGCCTGCACGCCGACACGTATGGCGCTACTTTAGTTATTCTAGGGACTTTACAGCTATGGGAGCCTTCGCCCTTGCTTCACCCCGCTGCCGTAGTGCTGCTGCTGTGTTTCGTCGTCGCTGCAGGTTTTCGGCCGAGCATTGCTTCGTCAATACGTTTCATTTTTCAGTTCTTATAGTTGTGAATAATGTAGATTGGCAGTAAACACCTCGCGGTCATCGACTCTTCGTGCGGAATGGCACCACCTTTAACCAATGGTTTGGTTAAAGGTGTCAGTCAAGGAAACTGCGAAGAGGGCATGCTAGGTTCCCTTTTGGAAGTTGGTAGCACACAAGACACATTGCACAATGCAGCAGGCATGGATTTGGCACCAAGCTCTTCTCCGAATGCGCAGGCGTCGGTTATACCTTCCCAGGACCACAGCCAGCATGTTGCGAGGAGCGGCTCGAGAATTATATTTTACATTGCTGGTTACGTGGCACGAAAGTGCGTTTTGAAAAGCAATTGTAAAGATTGTTTGATGCTACTTACCACGCCTGCCCCAGACGAAACCTTTCAGCTTGCAAGGTTGACACTATTTCGTGACAACGGTGGACTCCTCTACCCAAGTGCTCGCTTATTTGGGTTCATAAAGAAGCTTGAAGACTTGTTCACGGGCTGCTTTTCTTGTGAAGAACTCCATGCAGACAGCATTTTAGATGTGCTGACCATTGTGAAAGCAAGGCTTTGTCAAGAGGTTGGGTGCCCAAGCCATGTCTCAATGCTCTCTCAAAAAATAATACAATTCTATGTTGTTACGCGACTTCATTTTTACACTAAGGGGTTGAACACAGACAGAGCAGGCAAACGCCAAAAAGCAAAGCACTTAAAGATAAGCAGCTGCTCTTAAAATTTTTTTCCTTGCTATAGAAGATTTTTTAAATTTTAATATTGTTCCTGCGTTTGGATTTTACAAGTGTAGGTTAAACTTGATGTATGAATCGTTTCTGAATACTTTTTCTGTTTCACTGACCCCAATACAAGAAAATGCCAGATTTGAAAAACAAGCAAAATAGTATGTTGCCACTCGCCACGCATACTATAGCAATAAACCCTTGACTAAGTGCCAACTCTGCTTAATTCAGTTGTGAATGGTGACTTTGGTCCTTGGCGTACCATCAACAGTGCGATTAATATGATCTACCAGAACGCCAGTAGATCTGTATAAAAATGCATGTGTTATTTGAATGGAAATGTGTCTGTTATTTGTCATTTTTGTTAGTATTTCTTCTGATTCAGTGTCTTTACTTATTGTGTGAACAATATGTGTTGATTATTCATGTGTTTTTGCGAACTTTTTAAATTTATGCTATGCCAAGTATGCTATTGAGAATATTTAGCATCTCTTTGTGATTATTTGTAGTTGTGAATATTTTTCTAGCATCTATTGGGCTGTTTTAGGAGACATGCTTTTTGCCGTACACGCTGATAAGTACAAAATGGGGCAAGGCCCTCTTTAAGCTATTGCAGCGTTTTTCTATCTGTTTTCACTTTGAGAAAAAAAAATGAAAGTGATTGATATGCATGGATTTTGTGGAGTAAGGTCATTGTGCTGGTCCACCAAATAAACTTTTCGCTTATTTCCGTGAACGATTGTCGTCTACATTTTTCCACACCTTCATTACAAATTCATTTTTCTAAATACAGGAGTGCGGACAAATAATTCTGTAGAAAAGAGTGCAAATGAACCTTTTAGGTATATTATAGTGTCAGCAGAATTTCTAACTGGATTTTGCACTCAACTGATAGCAGTGTTTGCATGCAATTTCTTACACAAATATACTTTGCAGCATGTGAGGGGTCTTCAAGAAGCAAAATCTGATTGCATGTGATGTGGGTGGTCTACCCTTACTTTCGGTCTTTCATTTCTTGGGCATGATTAGGATAGGTCTTTCCTGCTGTGCACTCCCACACATTTTCTTGCACTTTTCAGGAGAATATATCAGCTGAGAGCGCGTAAGGTGCTTAAGTTTCTAGTAATGTTGTTTTATTTAGTGAGAGTACGACCTCACTAAAGTCACTATCGAGTACAAACGCTAGCATGAAAATATTACTCTTTTATCTAAGGCAATCGATGTCAGTGCCCGTTAAAGAACCCCAGGTGGTCGATATTTCCGGAGTCCTCCCCTATGGCGTGCTTCAAAATTAGAAAGTGGTTTTGGCACGTAAAACCCCATAAATTAATTATGTAAAGGCAATACAACTGCGAGATCATTTTTTTTTAAGCGAGAGCTCGCTACCGCAATACAAAACTGGCGGTTTACAGCATATATTACATCCCGCACCCGCTGATGACGCGCTCATGTTTAGCGATACTTCATGCGCCAGAACGACAACCAAAGCAAGAATATGCTCACGCAAAAGAAAAAAAGCAACGAAAATGGCTATGAACAGGGGTTGCATAAAAGTAGTTTGTGTTTGAAGCGCCGGCAAACTAACCGCGCTGAGGGCAGCAACGCGTCGCTCACATTGCAGGTGGTGGTGGCGCCATCTACCAAATGAGACATAAAGTGCGTCAGTGCAGGGCCTCCAGTCAGCCCACTACCCTATTCTAGAACACTTTAACCTGGATGATGTTTTTGCCAACGCGCTCACCGGCAGAAGCAAGAAAACAAAACAAAACGAATGAGGAAGATATCAAGATGAATAGCTCTCGGCAAATCACCGCTGCACTGCGCTTGTGATCAATAAGAAATACGTGAAGGGGCGTTAGTACTATCGGCGTCAAATGAAACGCGAACAGCGGCAAGCATTAGCAATGGTCTAGTCGTCTAGTGCGCGCCGTCCAGTCATCACCGTGGACATGCACAGTGCTGCCAAACAGGACTGATGCGCGCCTCATTTAAAAAATTCCGCGATCCCGCGACCTTCGATCCCGAAGTCGATCCCGAATTCGATCCCGCGACCTTCGGGTCAGCAGTCGAGCGCCATAACCACTGGACCACCGTGGCGGGGCGATTTCTAATACTTGCCGCTGTTCGCGTTTCATTTGACGCCGACAGTACATGCATATATCCTCCCGTTTTTCGCAATTTTCTCGCTTGCTAAAGCTCAGTTCACAGCATGAATGGCATGAATGTGATCGTAATAGGATAATTTTCCATTGCAATTCTACTTTCTGTATCTCTTTAGTGCTGTTGTGCACGAGGGCCACCCCTGGAGACACGGGTGCTGCAGTCGACATGCTGCGACGTTACGATCACGTGATACCACCTTGCTTCACGAAACCTTGCTCTAAAGACGGGATTCCGGCGGCCCGAATGAATGAATGAATGAATGAATAAACTTTATTTTAAGTCCGGTTCCTTCGGGCGAGGCGGGGGGGGAAGAGGGGAGCACGTTTTTTTTTTTCTTTGAGTTTCCCCCTTCAATCAGCCTCGTTTCACAACCATATGCAGTTCATGTGCACTGGCATAGAAACAAGAGCTTGGAAAGCGTGATCAATGTTTTAGGTGGTGCTGTGTGCCACAATTAGTGCACCGCGCATGCAAAAGAGCAGGGTGTAATTTCACATTTACGGTTCTACTTCAAGGATAACGAACATCACGACGCATGGCTGATAAAGCTAGCT
Source organism: Rhipicephalus appendiculatus (assembly GCA_030522465.1). Classification (NCBI taxonomy): domain Eukaryota; kingdom Metazoa; phylum Arthropoda; class Arachnida; order Ixodida; family Ixodidae; genus Rhipicephalus; species Rhipicephalus appendiculatus. Next base: position 4,628,671 of record JALIZH010032933.1, on the reverse strand, counting down.
TAGAAGGGGCATTGAGCCGAAGTCCCACGCACGTGCTTGCAGCAAGCACTTCCGAGAAGGCGATTTTGTCTGCGGACTATTCACTCAAATGTTAATTTGGTGAGCGACAGTGAGTTCACACGTGACACCTCCCTCTCCACGTGAAGGCGCCCACACCTCGAAGTCTTCTAAAAAATTACTTCGTGGACGTCATTTACTACGGGCGCCCCGTTTGGGCCCTCAGGAAGTCCCCCGAGTGCATGTTGGGCGGACTCGGCTCGGCGCCCCCCTCCCAAGTGGCGCCCGGGGCACTTGTACCCTCTTGCCCCACCCTAGTTACACCACCTGAGTAGGGGAGGGTAGAGCTCCGCGCGACGCGCCGGCGGGAAGGAGCGAGGCTTCGAAACAGAGCAGGTTGAAAAAAAAAGAGCAGATAGGTCGAGTCGGTGGTTGTTTTTCTCCACACGCATGGTTAGCTCTGAGTGTCACTCAACACAGTTTGCGCATGTGTGATATTTTACGCATTAGGCAAAATGCCGCGCAAATGTTGTGGGCCGCTGTGTTCGACGAACAATCCATTAGGTTGGAATACCGCAAGCTGCAAAAGATGGGAACGCCCCTGTGATTTCAGAGGCTAACGCACCAATTAAGATGGATGTAAAGAATCGAGGATCTGCTCCTATTCCATCTGGTCTTCTGCTTGATGCGATAGAGCTGGACAGTGAACTGGAATTATTTAGTAGCTGGTCTGCGACGCTAGCCGACATAGAACTAGCTCCAATTGCTTATTTGGCTGGCTATCTCGTTCGTGCCTGTGATGAGAAGGTAAAGGTTCCTTGTTCTAAACAATAAAATAACTAGATCTGTATCTATAACAAGCTGTTTTTCCACGCATAGTTATCAAAAAAAAAAATGCGCTTTATAATGCATGCTGTTATATCAGTACAGAAGGTGGTGGTTCGGACTAGTTGGAATTCGGTCAATATAAAGAGGAGTGCGAATACTGCATTTTCGAACCGTATCGAATACATATCGAACAGAGATGAAACCGAATCGAATACGAATACGAATCGAGTACTATTCGAATAATTTTCGAATAGTAAATAAATCATTTTGAACAGAACTATAATTTAATGATAACAAAGGACCCGATATATCATTATATTGCTAAAACAAATTCGCAACTATAACAAAGGAACATTACGAGTGCTTTTAATCAACTAAAAAATAACACAATCATGAAAACTGGGGAAAGCTCGCCGAACGCAGCGACGAGAGCCGGGAGGTATTTTGTAACGGCAGGTTACAGGAGCGACTGCCGTATTGAAGGCGCTGCTTTGCCTATAGCTTGTACATAAAACTGACGCATAAAAATTAAACAATGCTGAATCGAGCACCACATATATAGCTAACTATGTAACGGAACCGATAAACAACTTATAACAACATGTGCCTTCGCACAAGCAGCAGCTAGAGATATAACCATCAGTGCTGGATACTGTACCGGCAAGATCAATTTACACTGACACAACAACTGGCTCTGTTGTTATTCATGTACATATGTATAAAAATTGCACTCCTGAACCTGAGGGCAGCCGTAGTCCCTTCCTTCAGTTATTACAATACAAAGACAGGAACTGATGGCCCTTTGAACGTTTCCATCATTTGGGGTTTTCCCGTTGGTGCTCAATATTCGAAAATTATTCGAAAAATATTCGGTATTCTGAATATGCGCTATTTAATTCGTTATTCGACAGTTTCAAAAATTCGCACGCCCCTATCAATTTGATTACGTAGTCCAACTCGCAACACAAGGAATAAATACACAAAGATGATGAAAATACGTAGCGCTTTCTAACTCGATTTGTAACCCTTCTTGTTGATTGCACTTCGAGTTTTGAGATCGCTGATATGACATACATATTGGTACTATGAAATCGACAAGGTCATGAAGATAGCAGATGTGAGACGAAGTGACAAGATTTGCGACCTGCTATCGTCTGCATTTTTTGTCACACCTCTTGCTGTGCCGGGAGCTCACTTAAGGGCCGGAAGACCACGCCATGGAAGTTTGCAAAGTTTTCCTCAGAAAGTTCTTACGAGCGCTTCTAGCCAACTGGAGAGGAAATGTTAACATGACAGATGAACATCTCGTTCGCCTGGCGTGAAAGCCTCTGATTAGCAAAGTGCTGCGCCTGTAATTCCAAGAACATGGCAATTTTTTTCCCAGTAAGACGTTCTGGCGGGCTAGTTGGTTGACTGCCGTTAGACGTTGGCAAACTGCCCGAAATGACCAAAACCTCAGTAAGAAAACTGTGCAATAAAGTACACGTCCAATAAAGCTATCATGACTCCCCTGATGCTCACGGTGCTTTTTTTTTCTTCTAGGGTGTGAGAAACACAATCATTTCGAAAATACAACCGCACTTGTAAATGAACGACCCTCCTGTTGCAAAATTAACTGTACCGCAAACGAACATATCCGAGTGTGGACAGCGTAACGTCAACGAAAGAGAGAAAACAAGACGAAAAAAAAAATGGAACTCGCTCGAGCAGTCACTTCAAATAAAACCTACACTTGCTATTTAGTTTCAAGACTCGCCGACGCACATTCGGTAGGGACACTTACCAGTATGATTAACACTATAGCAAGCTTATCGTAACCCTTTAAAAACTAACAAGCGCACAGCAGTTGCGCTCACAAGCCGCGATCCGCCGCAATAATTCTGGCGCTCTCGCCACCGGTCTCCCCTGGGCCTCCCCTACTGGTGGCGCCCCGGCGGCAGCCCGGCGCACTAGGCGCGCCACGCCGTCTCCGCTCCACGCGGCAGGCCGCACCGTGTGTTTTCATCGAGCGGCCGTGGCACAGTACACGGGCCTCTACCATTTCGCCTCCAACAAAATTCGACCGCCGCGGCCGGGATCAAACCCGCGACCTTTGGCTCAGCAGCCAAGCACCGTAACCGCTACACCACCACGGCGGACCGCTAGTGGTTTCGAAGCGGGCGCTGTCTTGTAGAAATGGTACACTTCAGACATCACTTTATTCAATCGGGAATCGTTTCACGTCACAAGCAAGTTGGACGTGATGTTTATCATGCCACCACCAGCGGTGATGTCCGCAAATGCTCAGAGGCTCGACTCAATCGACTCGCCTAGGCCACGGGGATCGAATTGGCGACAGGGAGAGGGCGCCACCAGCGGCGTGACGACACACGTCTCCCTAGTGTCCTTGTATATGCTGCCGCGCTGACAGTAACTCTAGTCTGCCGAGCTGTCATTGGCTGCGGCCGTCCGACGGTCCGATGCGGAAACGACTATATCTGCCAGGTTTGATGCACGCCGGGCTTGCGACGCAGCGGTCAAGATGCGATGAAATGTTACCATTCCGGCTGCCGTACCGCCGCGTCATACGTCGCATCGGATGGAAAATCTTACCGTCTGTCTCTGCCTTTAGGTGATGACACTTCGTGAAGCCGATGCCTAGAGACGCGGTCGCATACTTCGCCACGATCCGTGCGTACATTTTTTCGCTTGAAGAACGGTTGAGAGCGCTGCGAGAGGATAGCGCACGAGCGCACTCACATGTTCTGGTTTCATATTTCGCGGGATTTTTAGAGTACACCTCTTAGGCGCCCCTTCCTGGGTTGAGCGGCGTGGCCATCGGCGTCGGCGTAACCGATAGAGTGAACGAGGATGAAAGAGAGCGAACGCGGAGTCTCGATATCACGAGCCGCTGGCCTCTAATCTTGCTTTCTTCCTCCGTCACGTGCGCTGTCCCCTCGGTCAGAGCTTGTGCGCATGCAGGGCTGGCACGTTCACTGCGGCTGGCTTCGCTGGTCGTAACGGGTCTGTCCGCGTTTCGCTTGGTTCTCGACGCCTGCGTAACAGTGGTGTGCGTAACACTCAAGCGCTGTCGGTGTTTGGTTTGGTTCGCGACACCTGCAATGCACAGAGTGGTATGCGTAGCACTCGAGCGCTATCGCCGTTTCACTTGGTTCGCGACAGCTGCAATGCACAGAGTGGTATGCGTAGCACTCGAGCGCTATCGCCGTTTCACTTGGTTCGCGACACCTGCAATGCACAGAGTGGTATGCGTAGCACTCGAGCGCTATCGCCGTTTCACTTGGTTCGCGACAGCTGCAATGCACAGAGTGGTGTACGTAGCACTCGAGAGCTGGCAGTTTCTGTGGCAATATGTCACGAATGTTACATTGCTACAACAGCGGAAGGCCAGAACGTCAACCACAGTTGGCGTCGCCCCAACTTGAAACGTGGTCACAGTTCGTACGCTTGCAGGGCTGGCACGTGCACTGCGGCTGGCTTCGCTTGTCGTAACGGGGCTGTCGGCGTTTCGCTTGGTTCGCGACGCCTGCAATGCACAGCGTGGTGTGCGTAGCACTCGAGCGCTGGCAGTGTTTTTGGCAATGTGTAACGAATCTTACATTGCTACAACTGCGGATAACCAAAACTTCAAAAACAGTTGACATTGCCCCAACATGAACCTGCGCTCAGAATTCGCATTAGGCAGTATCATAATCGTCAGTGAATTTTTTTTAATACGCCGAAAAATTGTGACCACGATGTATGTACAGGGTCGTCCACTCTTGGTACGAACACGGCGCAGCGTGGCCGCGTTCCGCGGGGCGCCAGCGCACGCGGTGCGGCCGGGCATCGAATCTAATTGGCGCAGGCGCACAGGCATTGCGTGATCTCTTCTGAAGCGCTCTAGCGCCTTGCTTGCTTAGCTGTGAAGCACTCCTATCAACATGCCAGTACCGATTGAGCGCGCCGCAACGGCATTGCAGGAAAGCTCGCTTCGCTTACTGTATTCTGGTGCAGATTTCCGGGTATACGATGTGAGTGGTTCCTCACATCGTATACCCGGTATACTGCCACAATCCCTACTAATATTATGCATTTTTGCCAATTGCTCAGGGTTGCTTTGGTTTATGGAATTTAACACCGCAAAGCGACTCTGCCTGTATGACAGCCGTTGTAGAATATGGCTGTGGATAATTTAGACCACCCGTGGTTCTCTAGCATTAGCTGGTATAACGCAGCACACAGGCGTGATTGCAATACGCGTCCATGAAAATTCAGCCAAACCGAATGAGTTTCGGTCACGCAACATTGATATCGACGTCTGTTGACTGTATGCATGCTAGAATATTACAAATCATTAAGATTCCTCGGACAGTCACCTAGAGAAGCGGGTTCGATGCACCCAGGATGATTGTCCTGCCCTAGCTTGCTACATTATAAAGCGTGAATCCCCGTTACCGCTTCTTTACTGGCTTGTTATTTGGACACAGTGGCCCTGTCTCTTGATGTCGCCTGGTTGGTATCCTTTTTTCTGCTCCAACCCATGCTTCCGTGCAATGGAACTACGCGAACAATGACACTTTGCAATGGTCGCCAGTTTATTCCACCTTTGTGGAACAGGTTCTTGGTTTTAAGTGCGGCGCACTTTAGGGGCCCGGGCTGTCGTATGCTGTCGTATGCTGTGATAGCATGCTGTCGTCGTCGTTTGGCGTAACGCAGGCAAAACCATGAATAGCATAGCCATCTGTGGCATATTGAGCGCGCGCTCGCGCCAAGGAGAAGTATTCTTCCTCTTAGAGTTCTTCGAGCACCTTGGTGAGGATATTAAATTCGGAGCACTTCATGCACCCAAGATGACCGGGGCCCGGGCTTTCGTATGCTGTCGTATGCTGTGATAGCACGCTGTCGTCGTCGTTTGGCGTAACGCAGGCAAAACCATGAATAGCATAGCCATCTGTGGCATATTGAGCGCGCGCTCGCGCCAAGGAGAAGTGTTCTTCCTCTTAGAGTTCTTCGAGCACCTTGGTGAGGATATTAAATGTGGAGCACTTCATGCACCCAAGATGACCGGGGCCCGGGCTTTCGTATGCTGCCGTCACTTCGCGTAACGCAGGCATAACCACGTATAAAAATAGAAAAAAAAGGGAAGCAAGCGAGAACTAGAACGAGAGAAAGAAAAGGAAAAAAAATAGGAAGAAAAATTGAAATTAATAGAAATAAAGAGAGAAAACAAGAAAGAAAGAAAGAAAGAAAGAAAGAAAGAAAGAAAGAAAAGAAAGAAAGAAAGAAAGAAAGAAAGAAAGAAAGAAAGAAAGAAAGAAAGAAAGAAAGAAAGAAAGAAAGAAAGAAAGAAAGAAAGAAAAACAAAGGCCGCCCAGTTCCGCACTTCCTTCAGGGTTGGCACCACAACTGCGAAGCTTCCTTTTTTTTTTATGTTCAGAGCTTCTGAACTGTTCTCTACGCCATCCCTAGACAAATGGCCTAGTCAAACATCACGAGCAGAAAAGTCAACAGAATATTCAGAAAAACTTCACGTGGAATTGAATTCAAACGTCTCCTACAGAACCATGTCGTTCATCACACCAGCCTTTCAACGCCGTACGACGCGAGGCCAATCCATTCTTCGCTAAGCTAAACCCACGAGATCTACCTTGCATACCAAAAATTTTGCAACCCATTCTGAAGTAGCCTGTCCCCTCAGCGGACTTTGTATTATGGCGACTACAAAGCTATTGCAGTTCATGCTATCATGGGCTTCAAAACCTCGTTACTGCTGGAGACGCTGTTATAAAGCTGCAATCGCTTTCCAAGCAATGTGCTTCGTTTAGTGCGACGAACAATGGTCGAATAGCTTTTAAATGCTTAAGCCACAAGACGTTCTTCTACTAATCGTATTTCGTTCGGCTGTGGTAACCCCACAATTTGGAGATTTAATTTACGTATAATGCTCTTTTTATTTCATTACCAGGACAAGTTATTTAGTAACGGTTAAATAACGGTTTCGTAAAGTTGAATAACTTCAGGTGGTCGAAATTAGTGTTTCTGCATATGCTACCACTGGTTAGGGGACACTAGTCCAAATTATCCGGAACCATCTTAAACAACGTCTCTCATATATGCAGAGTCGCTTCGCGGCGTGAAATCCCTTACACCAAAGCAAAGCTGAGCTTTTTGCAAAACTACATGCAAACAAGAAGGATTGTGTCAGTGACATTAAACTGCGGACATTAAAAACGCCAGAAAGCAGTTCTACTCAAGCAAACTTGCCCAAATTTACTTTGACCCCCGAAAAATATGGTGCACCGTCAAAGATCTTCTTCAGAGAAAAAGTGGTAACACGCTTCCTCAAATCAGTCTAGGTGACAAGACTGTAACAGGTGAAGACCTTGCTAATGAATTCAACCGACATTTTGTGACTGCAGGACAGTTTAATTGCCCAACTGATTCCAGTATTACCACTCACTTCATTGACTTTATTATGACCAATAATCTGTTCCTTCATCCAACCTCTCCTTCAGAGATCTTCAGCATCATTCATGAGCTTAAAAATAACTGCTCTGCAGTTTTTAACATTGAAGCGGTACGAACCTTTGGATAGAAGATGAAGAAGCACGAGAGCCGGGGCAGAAAAGGAGTGAGAGATGAAGTTAAAAATAAAGCAGATTAAGATGGACGCCAGTTCCATACTGAAGCTTTGATGCTGTTCCGTTCTTTCAAGTAGGAACACTACATTATTTTGGCGCAGCCGACAGGATTGAAGCCAACATGTGGGTGACGTTCTTCCTTGACGAGACCTCCGCGGAGAAGATCATCTTTTCGAAGTACGAAGTTCAAGATGAAGCAGCGGTGGGACTACCTCGTGAGCTCGGAAGAACTCGTGAACCTGGTTGGGGAAAAGGCAGCCGTGGACACTACTGCACTATGGCGGAAAGGTTCGGTGAAAGTGAACTTGCGTCTGGAAACCTTCAACGACCTAGTTCTTGAACCGATGCATCGGAAAGATCAGGATCGCGGTCTTCATCGGAAGAGGTGAGCCTAGTTTTGAAAGCTCTTCAGCTGCAACAGGAACAGATTGTTCAACAGAACCAAATAGTGGCATCGCTTATAAGCTCCTAAATGCTGAGAAGCCGGTAACTAAATTTGTAGAACCTGATGCCTTCGACGGTGTGTCTTCAAGTCCAGAAAGATGGCTTGAGTTCTACGAATATGCCGCTGGGAAAAACAAATGGCTCTCTGACGAGGATAAAATTACCAGCATGCGCGGTTACTTGAGAGGCGTTGCGCGAAAGTGGTATGAGGTATACGCATTATGGAAGACCGTGACGACTCTTGGACCCAGTGGAAGCAAAACTTTTTGACTACATTCCGAAGAAGTCCAGTACAAAGATGGAACACTGCGCTCAATTTCAAAGCCGAGCAAAGCTCCCTTGTCGAGTATTTCTTTGAGAAACGCCATCTTTTAAAGCTGGCTGAGCCTATGCTTCCTTCTTCGGCCGTAGTAGCCCTAATAATGCATGGATTACACACTGAAGTGCTGAAGCAAATGCAAATACATTCACCCAGAACTCTAGATGGGCTCCTGGAGTGTCTTCAAAACATAACATCTGCTTCTGAAAAAAGCATAACCACTCACTCAAACAGCTTTTTCAGTCGGAGTAAAGCAGACTGGTTACGCCGCGATCAGCGAGAACCGAGCCACCTTGCAAGTAGCACGGCTAACTTGACTTGGCGCTTTCCAAGAGGTCGAGTGAATGACATCGACACTGACGCTCAGGAGGATTCGACGACAAAAAAACTAGTGAACGAGGGTGATCAGTCCCACCCGATGACTCCAAGTGAGACTGTTTATTTAAATTGCTCTAGCCTACTTCACATCCCCGTCAAAGTAGGAAACAAACATATGATGGCTCTGGTAGACACCGGTGCTTCTGTGTCTATAATAAACGCCAAGCTGGTGGATGCAAGTCGCTTGCGCAGTGGAAGAGTCTTACGGGTACAAGGCTACGATGGAAAAGTGACGTTGCATGATCAGTGGGCATCTGTAAACGTCGAATTCCAGGGTCATAAAATAGAGAGTGAAGTGTTGGTGATAGAGGGTGTGATGTACGACTTTTTGCTGTCAAGACCAGATATAAAGAAACTAAAGATCAACGTATACAGGGACGATGTGGTTCTAGTCGAAGGAGTGCTAAGGAACGAGACAAATTAGAGTAGACAAGATAACCTACGAGTTGTCAAGTGCGTGGAGGATATCGTAATGGCCTACCCTGAGCTGGTGTGCATAGGAAGCTATCCTCAGGCGATGAAGTCTCACCAGGTTCCTTTCGAACTTGCTGACAAGACCGTCATCCGAAAATCACCTTACAATATGTCAAGAGAGCGAAAGATGTGGCTAAAGAAGGAGCTGCAGGAGATGCTAGATGCCATTATCATACGACCATCGATATCACCCTTCGCTTCTCCCAATACGGTTGCACCCAAGGAAGACGGAACCTTCAGATTGTGCACCGACTACAGGGTTCTCAATCGTCAGACGGAACTCATACCATTTCCCATGCCGAAGATCGACACAATTATAGATGAGACAGGTGGCTGCCGACATTTTTCCCGCATCGATTTGTGCAAAGGTTTCTGGCAGATTCCATTAACCGAAGAAACAAAAATGTACACCGCTTGTATCACACCATTCGATCTCTACGAGTACAACCGGCTTCATTTCGGTTGGAAAAACTCGCCAGCGTGGTTCCAGAAGATCATGAACGACGTCCTAAAGCCATTCCTTGGTGTTTTTTGCAATGTGTACATAGACGACATTATAGTCTTCTCCAAAACAGAGGCTGAGCATCAGGACCATCTGTCTCAGGTGTTAAATGCCTTGAGCTTGGCACATCTGAAGGTTAATTTTAAGAAAAGTGGATTCTTTCAACGGAAAGTTGAGTTTCTTGGAAGAGTCTTCGATGGGAACATCAAAAGCACGAAGCAAGAGTCCGTCGAGAAGATCTCGCAGTTGAAGAAACCATATGACGTCCACTCCCTGCGTGTGTTCTTGGGATTGGCAGGACATTTTCGATCTTTCATAAAGGACTTTGCTGTCAAAACTAGATGCCTCACGCGCTTAACGCAGAAAGAAGTTCCCTTTGAATGGAATGATGAATGTGAGAGAGCCTACCGTGACTTGGTGCGCAGAATTTCTGCTGACCCTGTTCTACGCATACCAGACTTCACTTTACCATTTGAATTGAACACGGACGCCTCACATTATGGGACCGGTGCAGCGCTGTATCAAAAATGTATTCAAGCATCCGGCTGAGAAAAGCGACACGTAGTCGGTTACCACAGTTACACCTTCAAGGCATCTGAAATTAACTACACCACTACTGAAAAAGAAGCACTGGCTATTCTGAAGGCCGTTAAGTACTTCCGTACGTATCTGGAAGGTACGAAGTTCACTTTGTCCACCGATCACCAGGCCCTCACTCATCTCTTGAATATGACCCAAACTAAAGGACGTATCGCCAGATGGGTGAATTACTTGCAGCAATTTGACTTTACCATCTGGCACCGACCAGGACCGCTTTTAACCGATGCAGATGACCTGTCAAGGTTGATGGTACAAAACAACGCCGAAGAGTCCGAAGAAATCAATGAAGTGAAGCTTTGGGAAGGCTCCGAACAAATGGTTTTTACTGAAGGTCGGTATCAAGTCCCACCAACACATGTTGCCAGAGTGCTTTATTTGTACCACGTTAGCCCAGAATCTGGAGGACACGACGGATTTTGGCGCACCTACAAGTTGGTCAAGAGATTTACGTGGCCTCACATGAAGAAAGAAGTCAGTCAGTACGTTCGTTCATGCCACGTGTGTCAAGTACACAAAGTCAAGTATAAACAGCCTACGGACACCATGATACTACCCTACCACTCAAACGTGCCTTTTGAAGTAGTACACCTGGATTTCGCCGAACTAAATAAGAAACGGGAAGGAGTCAGAAAAACGCAAGCTTTTCTTCTGGCCATAGATGAATGCACAAGGTTGGTCGCGGCACGAGCAGGAAAAGAAGACGCTAACAGCGTTATAACCTTCCTCGAAAGAGACATGTTTAGCACTACGCGGACAATCGTATGTGATAACGGCCCCGCGTTCAAGAGTGAAAAGCTAGCAAGATGGGCACAAGATCACAATATATTAATCAAGTTCTGTGCGCCATACCATCCCGCGGCGAATGGGCTTGCAGAACATGCCATACGGGACGTGAAACAGTACATCAAGATGTACGATAGTTTTCCTGGTGGATGGAAATGCTCTCTAGAAGCAGCCGTAAAGCATCACAATCGATCCTACACAAGTGGCTTGGGGTGCAGTCCACAGTACGCTTCTTCAGGAGAAACCCCTGTTCTGCAGGCAGACCGTGAGTTAGGACTCTTGGAAAATCTCAAGATCGTCGAGGAGAGGCAACAAACATCACAGGTGGAGAGGTACCGAAAACGAATAAAAAAGAATTTTGACAAGAGACATCGGTCAGACATGCCAGACATTCAAGTCACCGACCTCGTGCTAGTGAGGAAAGGAATAAGAGATACCAGTGCCAAATTTCATGGTCCTTACTCTGTGACAAAGACAGCCACCCAGAACGGAATTTTGCAGACTGTCTGGTGCACTGGTGAACGTGGATCAGTTGAATATACTTCAATTGGAAATGTCTTCAAGTATTACCCCAGGAGTGGTAATTAAAAGAAACCGGGAAGGGTGAAGCGGTACGAACCTTTGGATAGAAGATGAAGAAGCACGAGAGCCGGGACAGAAAAGAAGAGAGGGATGAAGTTAAAAATAAAGCAGATTAAGATGGACGCCAGTTCCATACTGAAGCTTTGATGCTGTTCCGTACTTTCGAGTAGGAACACTACAAACATTAAGGCCTTACCAATTAAAGAAGTCGCCGATCTAATTTCTGAAGTATTCTGTCACATAACTAATTCTATATTGTCTACAGGAATATTTCCTGACAAAATGAAAATTGCTAGAATTACTGTTTTACATAAGGGGGGCTCTATTAATAATATTAACAATTATCGACCCATATCAATCCTTCCATGTTATTCAAAAATTGTAGAAAAAGTGATTAACTCTACACTTGTGAATTACTTGCATAAGTATAACTTGCTATCTCAACATCAATATCGGTTTCAGATAGGCAAGTCTACAGAAAGCCCATTACTTAATATTACATAAAAATTATTAGCTAATAGAGAAAACCAGTTGTACACTGTCGGTATTTTTTTAGACTTTAAGAAGGCATTTCACTCGATTAAACATGAAATTCTCTCTGCGAAGTTACCAGGATATGGAATCAGAGGCGTAAAATTGAATCTGTTACAGAGCTATTTATGTAACCGAAGCCAGTTTGTTTTAATCAATAATGTCAAGTCCGACTTACAAACTATTACGCATGGCGTGCCACAAGGTTCATTTTTAGGGCCTATCTTGTTTCTTATATACATTAATTATATTGTTTTATTCCTCACACCTCCGAAATAGTCCTCTGTGCAGATGACACGAGTGTTTTCTTTTCTTCCTCTAGTTTACCTCGCCTCATGAATTCAGCGAACACGTGACTCCAATATTTAGCAGAATGGTTAAGTGCTAATCAGCTAAATTTAAATGTCACCAAAACAAAGTTCATTATATTCCATGCCACTAATAAACCACTTGCTTTATCCCCTCCACTTTTATTTAAGACGCAGGTACTGGAACGAGTCTCTCAATATGTTTTTGGAGTGCCACTCCCCGAAAACTTACGATGGACACCACAGGTAGAATTTCTTGTAATCAACATAGCCAAATCAGTAGGTATATGCCAAACAGATACCGGACCTTCTTACCCAAGTCGTTAAAACGCGAATTATACTTTTCATTAGTTCATTCCCGTTTGCACTAGTGTGTTCTTATTTGGGGAGTTACGTCGCAGTATAATCTAAATAACCTGTATATCATGCAAAAAAAGAGCTCTTCATTTCATTCGTAACTTATCATACCACGGACACGTATCTTCCTGTTTTTTATCAGAGCATATTCTTTGTATTCGGGATATATATAGCCAGCGTCTCTCTGAGCTTATATTTATGGAATACAGAAATGACCCCCAGCAATTTCTTGCTACCTACACTAAGAACATTCGAAACTACATCTACAGACATTCTACTTTTTTTGAAATCAAAAAGTAGAACTACCTATGGTCAGCAACTTTTAAAACGGCAAATCCCTCATCTACTAAACATTCATGCCAGAGTACTAACGTTTATAATGCATTCTTCTTCCATATCGTCTTTCAGAAAGTAGTCGAAAATGTACTTCTTTGAGCACATTTAGTGATTTCATTTACTGTATAGCTTGAAGCCTTGAATGTTCTCAGTTATTTCATTTCTCATATATGTATGCATAAAGTGTTATATATGTAATCATTCATGTGGCTATTCATGTTTGAAAGTCTGTATCTATTCTCGCATATGGAACACCGGTGTCTACACTACTATTGCTCCCTTTTATTGCGATAGCAATTATATGGACAGTCCGACGGGTTTTTGCCGTCGCCGTTGCCGTCGCCGTCATGTCGCGTATGAAGTCCAAATTGATGAGAGCCCCCTGCGCATCGTATGTTCCACTAGCGGGTAATAGCGGGCGAGCGGGAGCGATGAACGCGGCTGAAGCGGAGGCTCGGCCCATCTTCGTCGCTCCGAGGCGCATGCGATAAGATCCCCCCCAACTGTTCAACCGGCCCCGCCCGTCGTTCGTGAGCGTGAAAAGACGCGGGGGGGGGGGGGGGTCCCTCGAGCGACCTTCGATTTTACGAGCGTGGTCGTCGCGGACGC
>JALIZH010032933.1:4385000-4610000 GCA_030522465.1 Rhipicephalus appendiculatus | reverse complement strand
ACGCTTTGAGAACTACGTAGACATAAATGATGTCCCTGAAAACAAGAAACTGAAGTTGTTTCTGAACGTACTCGGAACGGAAGCTTATGAAGAGCTAAAGAAGATAGTTGTGCCTGATTTGCCTTCTGAGAAGAGTTTTGAGGACATTAAACAGCTCCTAGTAGCTCATTTCAGCCCAGCCCACTCAATCATTGCAGAACGTTGTAAATTTAATCGCCGAATGCAAAGAGAACATGAAAGTGTCAAAGATTTCCATCACTGAACTGAAGCATCTTGCAAGAGACTGCAATTTCGGCACGTTTCTAAATGATGCCTTAAGGGACAGACTGGTAGCTGGTTTGCGTGACGGAAGAAACGCAACGGGCTCTTTTTGCACAGGCAGGGCTAACGTTCGAGCTGGCATGCAAAATGGCGCTAGAAAAAGAACTAGCTGCGCAACAGGCAAAGCAAATGCATCAGTTTGACGAAAAACCATGCAGCGTCAACGTCATTCGCGGCAACCGAGAGCGTGATGAGGGAACCAGACCAAGGCCAGCTGTACGCTCGAAAGATGGGCATGATAACGAGCAACGAAGTGCCTGTTGGCATTGCGGAAAGAATCATGAGGCAGAAAAATGTTGGTATCGGAACCACACCTGCCGAAATTGTAACAAAATGGGGCACTGGCAAGCCGTCTGCAAGAAAGTAGCCGAAACAAAGGTTGTCAGATATGTAGACACCACGGACGACGAATCTGAAGACTTCAGCTGTCAAACAGTGTTCTATTCGGGTAGAAGTTCCAGTGGCTACAGCGTAGACCTTAACATTGAAGGGAAGGCTGTTTCGATGATAATCGACACGGGGACGGCAGTCACAATCATACCAGAGCGTTTGTATAAGGCGGTATTTTCCGCATGTCAAGTGCGCGAAAACAAACGTCTCATTGCGAACATATACAGGAGAACAGCGCCAAGTATTTGGAAAAGCAAACTTCTCCGTGGACCATGAAGGAAACGAGATCACTTTACCTGTAGTGGTCGTGAAAGAGAACGGAATGACGATGCCTGCTCTTTTGGGAAGAGACTGGCTGGAAAAACTAAAGATAAACTGGAGAGCAGTACACAGCCTGGCCGCGGACACACCAGTTGAGCAGAGGGTAGAAGCTCTACGGAAGAAGTTTCCCGAGGTATTCAAGAGCGCCCCGGGCATCGTCAGAAACTTCGAAGCTCGCATCCTCGTAAAGGAAGGGGCTCAACCAGTGTTCTCAAAAGCACGGCCAGTACCGTTTGCTATCAAGAATGAAGTAGCAACGGAGTTAGACAAGCTCGAGCAAGCCGGAATACTGAAGAGGGTCACGAAAAGCGACTGGGAAACGCCTCTGGTGGTGGTCGCAAAGAAAGGTGGCGCAGGATTAAGGTTATGCGGCGACTACAAAGTCACGGTCAATCCTGTGCTGAAAACGGACCATTATCCTTTGCCACTGCCAGAAGATTTGTATTCCACGCTCGCCGGAGGCAAGATCTTTTGCGTACTAGATCTATCGCAAGCCTATCTACAGGTGCCGCTTGCTGAGGAAAGCAAAGCGTTGTTAACGGTGAACACGCATATGGGATTATGTCAGTTTCAGCGTCTGCCATACGGCATCTCTAGCGCCCCTGCTATCTTTCAATCATTAATGGATGAAGTCCTAAAAGGGATTCCAAAAGTTGGGTGCTATATCGATGACGTCATCGTCGTAGGTGACAACGTAGACGACTGTCAAGAAACCGTGGAAAAGGTGCTTCAACGATTTGCACAGCATATCACGGTAAAAGACCAGAAGTGTGAATTTTTCAAGCAGTCTCTTGTTTATCTTGGGCACAAAGTGACAGCAGATGGTATTTTTCCAACAGCAACAAAGATAAAGGCCATCTTGGATGCACCTGAGCCAAGTAACGTAACCGAACTGCGAGCTTTCCTGGGCCTCCTGAATTTCTACGGAAGGTTCATCAAAGACTTGGCTACAGTCGCTGCACCAATGTACGACCTGCTCAAGAAGGATAAGAACTGGATGTGGACGGACGCATGTTCAAGATCGTTCGTGGAATCCAAGCAGCGCCTTATCGACAGTCAAGTTCTGACTTTTTACGACGTGAAGAAGCCAATCGGGTTAAGCTGCGACTCTTCGGCCTACGGTCTCGGGGCCGTAATTTTTCACATTATGCCTGATGGCTCAGAAAGACCCGTCGCCTTCGCCTCCAGAACACTGAACGCAGCGGAGCGCAACTATGCGCAAGGTGAGAAGGAAGCCCTGGCCATAATTTTCGGTCTAAGCAGGTTTCACAGGTACCTGTACGGACGGAAATTCACGCTGTATACCGACCACCAACCACTGTTAGGCATCTTGGCATTTGATAAACCAATTCCTTCTCTGGCCGCAGCAAGGATTCAGCGTTGGGCTATCACGTTAGCAGCTTATCAGTATGAACTGCGGTACAGAAACGGCAAAAACATGGAAGTTGCCGACGCCCTTTCAAGGCTGCCACTTCCAGTCAATCGTAAAGACGACACACAAGAATGTCTAGCAGTTTTTGATTCAACGCCTCTCACCGCAAACCAAGTGGCTAGTGCTACTAAAAGGGACCGTATTCTTTCCAGAGTCGTTCAGTTCACCTTATCTGGCTGGCCCACGCACTATGATGATCAATTTCAGCCCTTTTACGTTCGTCGAAACGAACTTTCATACGAGCAAGGCTGTGTCACGTGGGGCCAGCGAGTCATCATCCCGGACGAGCTTCGAGAAGTGGTGCTAACATTGCTGCATGAAGAGCACCCACGAATGCAAAGAATGAAGATGCTTGCTAGGTCGTTTGTTTGGTGGCCGCTAATTTACAAGGACATTGAAGCCACTGTCCGTCAATGTCAAGTGTGCCAAACGACCATGCCCGCGAAAGCACCAGGGCCATTGCATCCATGGACTTATCCAACTCGTGTTTGGCAGAGAGTCCATGTTGATTTCGCCATGAAGGATGGCGCCAACTTATTTCTTCTTGTAGACTCTTATTCAAAGTGGATAGAAGTAAAATGTCTCCGCACTACAACGACGTCGAAAACAATCGACTGTCTGAAAGAGATATGTGCAGCGTATGGCTACCCGGAGGAAATTATCAGTGACAACGGAACTCAGTTTACTGCACAGGAGTTCTCCGATTTTACCTCTTCCTACGGGATTCGGCATACGCGTACGTCACCGTACCATGCTTCATCGAATGGGGCGGCAGAACGGCTAGTTCAAACAACCAAAGCCATTCTACTGAAGCAAGTCCTTCACGATAGCCTGACAGGTCAACACAGAACTCTGCATCAGCGACTTAACGACTTCTTGCTTGCTTACAGGAACACCCCAAATTCGGTAACCGGAAGAACGCCGGCTGAGCTGTTCCTGAAACGACAACCCCGAGTGAAGCTTTCGCTCCTGAAGCCAAGTTTTGTACACGATATGAGGAGCCGCCAAGACCAAGACGCCACCCATCGCAATGAGGACCGAGGAAGGGACCCACAGATGGAAGCTGGTGATGCAGTTTTCGTGAAGACTACGAGAGGGGAACCACTGTCGTGGGAGGAAGCTGTCCTGGTACAACGAGTAAGCGACTCCACGTTTGTAGTCAAGGTCGGAGACCAATTGCGTTTCGTGCATATCGACCACTTGAGACCCAGCTGGACTTCGGGTTCAAGGACATCACTCCATCCGGCCATCGCAAAGGCTCATCCTGAGTCCACTCCAGGTGCCCGTAACCAGGACTTTCCATCAACTCCCTCAGGAGATGCTCCCCCCTGGTGACTCCATGATTAGTGATGCTACTGCAGGTCAGCTTGAGGGTGTACGCGTAGACGACGCCGCTTCAACAGAGCAACCGGCATCGCAGCCCGAGGCAGAAAACTCGGCAGCGGAGCCTTCAAGCCTCACAACTTCAACCACGGCATCACCCGAAGGGGCCCCTCTGCGAAGAAATAATCGCACAAGACGTCCGCCCGACCGCTATCAACCCTCCAACTACCATCGCGGAAAGAAACGCGTGTAGCTTTAAATTAAGGAGGAAGGGAATGTTCTGTATCCGCCACGCGGTCTGATAAGATTATACCAACGATGACGTATGCTTGACCGGCATGCAGCGTTATCCATAAAAGTGCGCTGCTGTATGCAATAAAGGCTTTTCGTATTGCTGCCACCGATGCGTCGTTACTGCTCAAGAAACAGAACAGTTACTCGTTATGGTATTTTTTTTATATTGCGCTTGATTGCTTGATTAACTAAGGCCAGTTATGCAATATTTTTAACAATTCCTTTAAGACCAAGTGTGTGTCGTCACATCGTAGATGGCATTCCAAAACGACCGATTCAATTTTTTTGTGGCTACGTGCATACTGTAGTGTCTTGTTTCCCGGCTTTTAAAGAAAGCCCGCGAAATATGAAACGAAACCACGTGACCACGCCGCCCACGTGCTACCGTACCGCAGCGCTCTCAAACGTGCTTCGAGCGAAACAATAGGCGCGCGGAACGTCAGCCTATCGCTACTCGGGGATGATGGCGTTTCCTTGCCGCGTGTGGCCGTAAAAAATGCTGATGCACTGAGACTCCGATGCTCAGAGCCGCGGCCGCTCATCTCGCCACGGTCCACGCGCCGGTTGTTTCGCTCGAAGCACGTTTGAGAGCGCTGCAGTACGGTATCACACGAGGGTAGTCACGTGGTAATGTTTCGCGGTTTTTTTTATTAAAAGGTGGAAAAATCTCTATAGACAGCATGTATGTTCTGACAAAATATTTGATTCCCTCTTCGAATTCCCTGTACAACGTAACGAACCGCATTTGGGCCTAAAGAGAATATTCAAAATATTGCATTACTGATCTTAGTTAATTAAAAGATAATACACAATATAAAAGTACCCTAACGAGTGCCGAATGAGGCCAAATCATGTCGTTGGTTTCATTCACTTGTGGTTAACCACGTCTTTGAGAGTAGTTTGTAGTTACGTGGACCACCCTGTATAAGCACGATAGAGGAGGCACCATGAGCAATTGAACATGACGTATCATCAATTTGGATTTTAAGGTCAGATAATCGAAAACTCGGCGCCACTGAAAAATAGCATAAAACCGCTCGTGGGGATGCTCATGCGAAAAACGGAGTACTTGGCTTTATGTCTGTCGAATCCCCTTCCAAATACAATTTAAGGGGCCCTGCAACCCTTTTTCAGTATCGTCAGAAAACCTGCTGATCAGTTGTCGAGGCTCCTGGGAATACACGAGCCAAAACGTTACCGTGCAGCACGCGGGCTGGAATTTACAATTAAATTTCAAATTCAGCTAGTAATTGCTCTCTTTTCTTTCTACAAATCATGCGATACGCCAAAATGACGGCGCCATATACCCAATTCACGGCCATTGGCTGATTTGATCATCGTGTGCTGCATAGCTACAGAGGCCGCCGCGGGAAGCCCCCCACGTGCCTGCTCAAGCGCTCGCGATCACACTGCAAGTAAGCCGCCCGTTCGAAGAAAAAAAAATTCGTCAGATCTCACGTACCCTGGGAATCGATGTTATGCGAAGCATGCGGAGGAAAGGTGACTGTGGCGTATTTTTTTTATTTAGCGACACGTTACACAATGACGCTATAGATATGTACAAATGTTGCACCCACATAATTATGTTGAACAGTCGCATATCTTTTATATAACCACTCGTTTACAGTTGCGTAAAATAGGTTGACAGACTCACTCATGACTCTACTCCACTCAGACTCAGATCGAGCCGCGAGTCTGAGTCTGAGTGAGTCCGGGTGAGTAATATTTTGGTGAGGTTGAGTCCGAGTGAGTCCACTTGAGGAAGATTTTAGTGAGTCTAGGTCCGAGTGAGTCCGGTTGAGTAAAATGTTGGTGAGTCTGAGCCTGAGCGAGCCCTAAGCGCAACATATATTTCTTGAGTGAGTCTGAGTGAGCTCCACCTTTTATTGCCGACATATGGTGCTATAAATCAGTTTTACTATCAGCCATATATCTTCTTACGAATTTTCTACTATAGTCTATTCACGCATATCTCAACGCACTAGCATTCATGTGCCACCTCAATGATCACCTTGATGAGAGGCGTGAACTACGGGGGGAGGGGGGGGGGGAGATGCCATGACCTCCCCCACAGACTATTTCACGGCACGTTCCTGATAGACATATCTCGTGTGATTCGAATATTTCATAAAAACGTCCTTTCTCGATCGCACCCACTGATAACTCGTATTTGAAGCTACAAGATCAAAAGGCATATCACAAAGCACTGATTATGTGAGATATTGGCGTTACAGAGCATTTACACCTGATTGGAAACGCTAATTTTACGCCAGATGACTCATGAGTCGACTCACTCAGGCTCACTCAGGCTCATGTGAAGTCATGAGTTCGAGCCTGAGTGAGTCCGGGTGGGCAATATGTTAGTGAGCTTGAGTCCTAGTGAGTCCGGCTGAGAAAAGGTTTATGAGTCTGAGTCCAAGTGAGTTCTGTTAAGGAAAACTTCGGTGAGCTTGAGTCCGAGTGAGCTCTCAGAGGAAAATGTTCGTCTTGAGTGAGTCTGAGTGAGTACCAATATTTTAGCCGACCTATGGTAACGATGCCAAGAGCAACATGGGTATTACCAACACCAGAAGCGGTAAGCTGATATGTAGCGCTTGTGCTCGCGAGGATGGTAGCCCTTGACAGTGCTACATGAATCAACTTCAGTGGATGGCGCTTAACTACAATGGCGTTAACCCAACGTGACGGCTGTATCATAGAAGTAGGCTACATATGTAATGTTTATAAAATTAGATAGCCAGCACTGAAACCGCAACTGACGTTTCACGAACATTAGGGTCTTTTTCAAAAGCAGTTCCGAGACCTGGCGTGGCGCTGTGCTAGAATACTTGATTGCCACGCAGAATGCTTGGGTTCGATTCCTGCTGGTACCCTGAAATTTATTCTTTGCATTCGTCGAGTCAACGCTGCCGATGTAAGTAGTATTTCCTAACGCTCTCACGTTAAAATTTCCAATGTCGGTTCTCGCCGCTCCTGGGTAGATATAAATGTCAAACACTTGTGGCGCATACCCGTATACCCGCATACCGTGGCCCATAATTTACGGGTATGTGCCACACGTGTCTGGAGGAAAGGGTTTGACGACGTACGCGGCGGGATTGTGACATTATTCATGTCATGACCAGCGAGTCATATTCGTCAAACCATCTTACCCTCCCATAATAATTTTGTTCTACGCCAAGTTAAGGGGGTGATCACTAGAGCACCCAGACGTAGGCGGCTAGATAGATAGATAGAAAGATATATGCGTAGATAGAAACGCTAAAAGTGCCTGCAGTACGCAAAGAAATGCTTCGCATTTAAAATAAATGCATAAGACAATGTAAAGAAGCCAGAAACATCATGGTCTTGAACATCTCGCAGTAGTTTTTTTTTCTTTCGGCATCAATTTCCGTGGCTTCAATTCTAACCACTGAAGTCAACAGCACTAAACTTCCGCGGCAACGACACGTATGTTCTGAGCCAACAGCCCTCTATGAAACAGCCACGATACGGTTCGTTGGTTGGTGCACCCCTGTTCGCAGCTTTGCCGCATCGGCTAGCGAAATTCTCGACGTCTCTCCCACCTTCTCTTTCGCAAAACTGCTGGCGACGTACTCGCTGCACCGTAAAATACTACGCCTGGAGGGCGATAGGCGCCCACACATTATCCCAACCCTGTTGAAGTTCGCCTGCCCTCTGTGGCGTGCGCTGTTGCTGCTACAGTTGTTTTTCGACGGCCTCGACCCGAAGTGCCTCATCCCCAACTGCTCTCATGCGTTGCTCAAGTTTTCTGCCAGCTACAAAGCGTCGCCGTCCTTACAAAAACCATACTTAATGTTGCGTAATTAAAATGATGACCACATCTGTCACGTAAACGAGAAGATTGTTTGGTGCAACGATACAAAAGCGTACGCAGTGGCCAAAGCCCCAAGGAGGAAAGCGCTCTCACTTTTCTATTTTAAATGCGAAGCATTTCTTAGCGAACTTCGGCGAGTTTGAGCGTATCTATCTATCTATCTATCTATCTATCTATCTATCTATCTATCTATCTATCTATCTATCTATCTATCTATCTATCTATCTATCTATCTATCTATCTATCTATCTATCTATCTATCTATCTATCTATCTATCTATCTATCTATCTATCTAGCCGCATCCGACTTTGTGCTCTCCTGGCCGTATCGTTAATGGGATTTATACCAAATTTGGTATGGCATAACATGACCGTATGACGAACATAAATGGCTGGTCATATCATGAAAATCATGACTAACTTGTCATGAAAAGTATGATTTACATGCCACGCTCATGGCGCGCTCGCGGCCGTTTCATTAGCTTGATATACACCAAATTTAGGATTGAGTGACGTGACTGTATGACAAACATAAATGACAACTGGTAATATGGAAATCATGACATGTCATGAGTGACATGGCTTGCATTCCACGCTCATGGCGCGCTCGCGGCCGTTTCGTTAGCTTGATATACAGCAAACTTGGTATTGAGTGACGTGACTGTTACGAACATAAATGACAACTGGTAATATGGAAATCATTTCCTGTCATGAGCGACATGACTTGCATTCCACGCTCATGGCGTGCTCGCAGCCGTTTCGTTAGCTTGATATACACCATATTTGGTATTTAATGACATGACTGTATAATGAACATAAGTGGCAGGTGGTAACATGAAAATCTTGGCATGCATGTCATCTACAACGCCATTTACATGTGCCACGCTCATGGTGCGCTTGCGTCCAGTTCGCTAGCTGGATATACACCAAAATTGGTATAGCGCGACGTGACTGTATGAGGAACATAAATGATAGGTCCTAACATGTAAAACATGACATGCAAATTATGTAAAGCATGATCTGCTCCTTCCTGGCTGCTTCGCATTACATCGATTCCCACAGTGCGTGGGATCTGCCGGCTTTTTACTTTTGAGATGTCTAGCTTGATGAAGATGGAGTATAATCTTTTCAGGAGTTTTCAGAACTTTGTTAATCTAGAAATGAGACGTGCTAAAAATAAAAATGTTGCCACGTGCTTTGCATCCATCTCACGTTGAAGGACGTTTGGGCTTGGGAACGGCTACAGATCAGGGAAGAAAACTTTTTTTTAAGCTTCCGTTGACGGTAACCGCGGCAGCCCTTCTCTTCTTTTGAATTAGTGGCGTAACACGCATGCTTGCCGTCCACAGCGAAGCAGGAACAGTGGTGGTCTAGGGTACATGCCGTTGTTATCAGTTAGTTTTTAAGCGCGGAATTCACAACGCACGCACGCACGCACACACACACACACGCACACACACACACACACACACACACGCACACACACACACACACACACACGCACACACGCACGCACACACACACACACACACACGCGCGCGCACACACACACACACAAGCACGCACGCACAGAGAGAGAGAGGGGAACACGCAGCACCTGTTTTTGAGTGAGTGCTTGCGTGTGTGTGTGTGTGAATATGTGTGTGTGTGCTTTTTTGTAGATTCTTCGCTAAAGACTAATAAGTTTGGATTACCAAGCAGCCAAGACTTTCGCAAAGTATCCAGATAGCGTAAGAGACGTGTCTATATATGTCGTTACCCTATTGAAGGCTAAATGCCGCGTGCATCTATGTAGGAAGAGAAAACGACAAACATTTGCCATCTGCAATCCTTATAAATCCTCCAGCACTCTCAACAGTCAGCCCTCGGCACGCTCAGCCCCCCCCCCCCCCCCCTCCCCCCACACACACTTTTGATCCTACTAATACATTACAACAAGCAGAACAGTAAGCGCAATATTAACTGCTGGCTTGCTCGTCATTTTGCGCGCCTTCTTAAATCTTATACCATACATCCCAACATAAGTGATTCACTATAGCAGTCTATAGTCCGCATCTGAAGAAAAGGCAGAACAAATTGGCGATTGCGTATCCGTGGCACCCGCGGTAACAGAGCTCCGCTTTACGTGTTAAAATCACGTTATAGCGGGGGCCTCTGGATTAATTTTCCACTTCCTGGAGTTATTTAACGTTCCCCTAAGCCTAAGCACACGGGTGTTCTGTGCATTTCGCCCCCCCTCGAAGAGCGCTCGCCGTGGCTGGGAGTCGAACCGGCACCCTCCAGCTTAGCGCGACACCTCACGGTGGCCACACGTCGATCGGGGCGACATGGCAGGACACCCGTATACTTGTATTTAGTTCTATGTGAAATACATGCCAAACCGTGTAATTAATCAGGACTTTTCCACTACGGTGGGCCTCATAATCAAACGTTGGTTTTCGCACGCAAGACCTCAGAATTTTATTTTATTGCGATAGCAATTATATGGACATTCTCGGCTGCTTTTTGACGTCGGCGTTGGCGCCGCCGTCATGCCCGGTATATATATATATATATATATATATATATATATATATATATTATAAACCATGAGGAAAGATAATTTAGAAAAATATTTTCCGACGCGCGTAATCAAACGGGTGACCGCTCGCTCGGCAGCGCGCGGCGCTAACCGATAGGCCACAGAAGCGCACGTCCTTCAACATGCTAACGGCGAGCTATTTATATACACCATGCACCGTTGGTGGTACGCCGATCTCGGGGAAATATCAGCGTGTTCTCTGCCTTACCAGCGAACCAGCGAGATGGCGTGAAGTGCGCGCTGGGCGCCACTGGTTTCGATGCATTGGCTCCTAAACCTGCCCTTTGCCCTTGCGGCGTAGTCGCCCGTGCCCGCGCGCGCGCGCTTATGTTCGCCAAAGAAGCGCGCTGTTCAAACACAGTGAAGTAACAACTGCGACACTTGTTAGTTCGCGCTCGTCTTGTGTATACCTGTGCGTATGTTTCGTGCGCGCTTTGTGTTTAAGCAGAGCGTTAAGTGCCGAGCTGTGAACGTGGTTAGTTCGCGCTCGTCCTGTGTTTGTTCTTTTCGTGCGTCCTTTGCGCTTGAGCAGCGCGCTCCAAATTTCGATCTGCTTGGCGTTCTTCGCGTGAAATCCCAAGTTGTTGCTATCGCATTCATTGCTTCGCCCTTGCGGCAAAACTGTGAGTTTTTTTAATTATTAAACACAGGGTTTCCGATGAGGTAAGAATTTTTTAAAAAAGAAACAGCTATAGGTGCTGCGGACGCTCATAAAAGTTAAGAGAACGTTAATTAGCAATGATTTTTTTTATATTTACCGATTACCCTCTTAAGTAATCACATTATGGTACATAACACAATTAACAAATTAGATATCGCCTGCAAGTCTGCAAGGTACATTCAATTGGAATGAAAGTTTCACAGTGGCCCTGATTGAGGTGTACGCCATGAAATTTTTCTGTACAAATGCACCGTTGGAATTACTTTTATTTAAACGCGCGTTTGTGCAATGAAACACAATAGCATCCGGAACACCCATGCCTTCTTTGTAAACAGAATACCTCAAAAATGGCTTCGCCCCGAGAATCCGTTAATAGTGAATGGGTCTTACGAACTGACCGGCTATGGCTAGTCGTTTCCAGTATGTACAGTACAGCAATGAATTACAGGTTAATTAGTGAATTCAGCTGTTTGATAAACACACCATGATTTTAAATGGGCGCTAAAGGAAAATGTTAAGTAGGCGTGGATTGTTGAAGTAGCGTTCCAGAAACCTCGCAATGCCTGTTTCGGGCCGTGGAAATGCTTAGTTGGAAAGGAAATCGCATTTTATTTGTCTGCATACTGTTAGAGCTATGCAGACCGCTCGCCTCCGAGAACGGGCTTGTGTCGTAGCATTCGCCATGGCTGCACTGCCCGAAACCGGTTCTGCGGCGCAAGCGGAGCAAGGGGCATTAGCGGAGCACAGCCTGGCGAAAACGGAATTAGTGTCGTTCTCAATGGCATTGATTAAAGTGGCGAGTTGGGCTTCATGGTACATAATTCTGGCACACTACAGCGCAAAAAAAAAAAAAAATGCACAGCGGACGGAACACAAACGACGATGACGACGAGGACGACGAGCGCTGAACTTTCAACAATCTTTATTGGAAAATTGCACGTATATTTATATTGTCCCACACAGACGTCATCCACTGCACATGCGTAGGTATGCCATCTCTTTATCAGTGAGTTGTAAGAATTGGACGCTTACACAACCGTCCTCCAGATAGGAAATGCGTTCTGTTTCTGTGATTTCACAGGTGATTCGCGTTTTGCTCTTCTTAATGACGGAAGTGTTGTTTAGGTCGCGAGAGCGATCCTGACAGGTTATACAATGGCTAGCAAGGAAACCTTCAAAATCGTTTCTGTCAAGCGCGTTTTTTACATTGTTCACATGCTCCCTTAGCCTATCGTTTGCGCACCTCCCGGTTTGGTCAACGTACACTTTTCCTCACTTTAAAGGAATTTTGTACATCACCCCTTCTATGAAATCAACAAAGGGCCTCCTGTACCTTTCAAGTCCGCCCACTCTAACCTCGTTAAACGAGCTATTGCCACGTCGTGCCTCAAGTACGCTCTAGGCAAATCTTGCCCCCACTGCAGTGCTGAAGCGTTCGAGCGTCAAGCTGAAAGGCCTGACAAGCGCTGGGTATTCCCAGCCCCTCCTCGTTTCGGACGCAGAGAGCCTGCTGACGGCCTGCTCAAAAATATGCGCCATTGCCCGCAAAGTTGCGAAGCCAGCGCTCCGCGCAGGCAGAAGGTAGCCGTGATACCTTTGTGCACAAGCTTTCGTACAACTTGAAAAAGGTGGCCCCCGCGGTACGACGTGAAAGTCGTATTCTCTGCACCAAACAGGCTGTCTAAGCTCTGCAGAATGGCTGATCCGGAGGCAAGGAGGCAACATGTCTGTGGTACAAAGCACAGGAGGCCCTTTGTTGATTGCGCAGAAGGGGTGGTGTACAAAATTCCTTTAAAGTGCGGAAAAGTGTACGTTGGCCAAACCGGCAGATGCGTAAATGATAGGCTAAGGGAGCATGCGAACAATGTAAAAAAACGTGCATGACGGAAAAGATTTTGAAGGTTTTCTTGCTAGCCATTACGTAAACAACACTTCCGTCATTAAGAAGAGCAAAACGCGAATCACCCGTGAAATTATAGAAGCAAACGCATTTCCCATCTAGGGGGCGGTTGTGTAAGCGTGCCATCTCTACAACCAGGCCCGCAGCCAGAAATTGTTTTCGGGAAGGGGGGGGGGGGGGGGGGCACTTGTTGAAGGCTTTGAAAAACACCCATTTTTATTATTTGTCCTCGGTAAAACACCCCCTTCCATCCAAATTTCGGGGAAGGGGAAGGAGGCGGGCCCCTAGCCCCCCCCCCCTCCCCTGGCTGCGGGCCTGCCTACAACTCACTGATAAAGAGTTGGCGTACCTACGCATGTGCAGTGGGTGACGTCGTCTGTGTCGGACAGTGCAATTTTCCGTGCAATTTTCCAATGACGGTTGTCGAAAGTTCAGCCCTCGTCGTCGTCGTTTGTGTTCCGTCCGTTGTGTGTTTTTGGCGCTGTAGTGTGTCAGAATTCTCAATGGCAACTTCAAGCCTTTTTGTTTTTGTTTTTTGCGTGAGCGAGACTGAAATGGAAAAACAATTCTTTTATTCCGTCTCGTAAAGTAATGAAACGTTCTTTTACCACGAAAGTGTTACATGCCGGGGTCCACCAAGATTTTACAGACGTCATTTGAGCACGGAAGTGACGTCTGTAAAATTCACACGAACAGATGGACAAAGAAAATTTTTTTTTGTTGATTTGGATGACCAGCAGTCAAACCGATGTCTTTTCCGTTAGTGACGATAGGTGCCTGGGAGCTGTTCCCTACTGCGCTGCCGACGCACATGCACAAAATTTTACAAGCGTGCCTTTATATCTTTCATACCTTCTCCCTATTGTTGCAACCGCTTGAATACACCAAAATTGGTATTGCGGGACGTGACTGTATGACGAACATATATGACTGGTGGCAATAAGAAAATAATGACTTGCATATCATGTATATCATGACAAGCTCATGGTGCACTTGTTGCCGTTTCAATCACTTGATCTACACTAAATCTGCTTTTGCGTGACGTGACTGTATGACAAACATATATGACAGGTGGTAACATGAAAATAATGAATTGCATATCATGCATGACATGATCTACATACCACGCTCATGGTGAGCCCGCGGTAGTTTCGCTCACTTCATATACACCAAAATTGGTACTGCGCGATGTGACTGTATGACCAACATACAAGACAGGTGGTAACATGAAAATATTGACATGCATGTCATGTGCGCCGTGACTCACATGTATGCCGCTCCTTGCTGG
Source organism: Rhipicephalus appendiculatus (assembly GCA_030522465.1). Taxonomy (NCBI): domain Eukaryota; kingdom Metazoa; phylum Arthropoda; class Arachnida; order Ixodida; family Ixodidae; genus Rhipicephalus; species Rhipicephalus appendiculatus. Next base: position 4,595,651 of record JALIZH010032933.1, on the reverse strand, counting down.
CTGCTGCGCATTACATCGATTCCCCCCAGGTGCGTGGGATCTGCCTGGATTTTTTTTTCACCAAATCTTCACGTTCACTGGCCTGTAGCATAGCGCGGTAACACAGAGGGACAAAAAAGAAGTAGGTACTGGACGAACACAAGCGCCAACTTTCAAGAACGCGCTTGTGTTCGTCCAGTATACTTCTTTGTCCGTTTGTGTTTCCGCGCTATGCTACAAGCCAGTTTATGATGAACCAACAAGCCCATATTGGTACCCTTGTCGACTTCACGTTCAGTTTCAGGCAAGCTATAATTTGCACGTTCTGTTTTCTGCTGTATTGATTTCGGGTACTGAGCTCAGTGCTCAGCTCTTCAATTTCTTCTTTGCTATTCGCAGTTTCGAGTGTATCAACTGTCTGTTGTTGGGCTTCGATTTGCTTGTCAAGTTTCTTTGAAGCTTCTGTAAGCTTATCATGTGTGTCAGACATGTGTTGCACAGATGTCTCAAAGTTGCTCACTGCATCTTTAAGAGAAGAAAACTGATCGACCATCACTGTAAGCGTAGCAAACGTTCTGCTTATGTACGCCGGCCGCCTGCTCGAAGCAATGCGCATATTACCATCCTGCTGTCGAACAGTGGCAGTGCTTCGAGACGCTGCTACGCGACATGTCTGACACTTCATATCCGCCTTCGCTTCAACGCCTTTGGATCTCTATACGTGCGCCAGCCAACACCTGAGCACTTTCCAAATGATAACGCAGACAACATTCCGCACATTTTCATGCAGTCATCACCTGTTAGTAATTCCTCAAAACATGCTAGACATGTTTCGCCAGGGTCGGTGCTCATGGCGCAAGCACAGGTTGCACAGCTACAATAGTTACAAAACGATGGTGACTATAGGAAGTTCCCCTAAAAGGCTGCACCCCTACGGTGTCGTGCGAGCTCAAGCGCGGGATATGGTAGCGTGTAATATTCTGGAAAGGTAACAAGATCTGCCGACGATGCACAAGCGCACAAAGTACACCGAACGGCGAGCGCCGTCTGCTACGCTGTTTACTTCAGCATATTTTTAAGTAAACAGCGACGTACAACGGAGCACATCACAGAAATGGTCAAGAGTAAGCGCATGCGCGCTATGCGCAGCAAAGTGATAGCATACGTCCCAACATGTATGTATGTATGTATGTATGTATGTATGTATGTATGTATGTATGTATGTATGTATGTATGTATGTATGTATGTATGTATGTATGTATGTATGTATGTATGTATGTATGCGCCAAACCTCGCGGTGACGACGACACTAACCTATTCGCTGCGCATAGTATCATGCCCTAGGGTAAATTAATGTAATAGCGCACGTAAACGTACAGCTCCTATACAGCACATTTTACCGCTGTCACCAAGCCGACCTTATGCACACTGCGCCGTCAAGTCTGTCACAAACACACACACGCACGCTTTAGGCTTTAATAATTAATTGTTGTTTAGGCTTGAATTACCGCACCAAGCCTTGTAACGTACAATTCTGCGTTTCTTACTCTTGTGCTATTTCAGATCTGTTCACATATGCACGCGTGTCTATACCACTGGTGACCTAATGAGATTCCAAAGTCGTCTCGCTATGCACGTGCATATCAACAGAACCTATGACACTGCACTATGACACTGCGCCGCCCACAGCGTTTAGCCTTTCAGGCCTCTGAGACAAGTGACCAACGTGGCAGAGACAATATGTTTTGGTAATTGCTTACAGCGCCTCGAATCGCACCGCAATACGTTACAAATTAAAATTGCTTTCTCGCAGTCAAATCCTGGAGCAGACAAAGCAAGAACAGTCTAAAAACACTTCACACGCTTTGGGATGTCTCTTTGTCCTACAACTACAATCGCCGTATGCGTACTGCATGTCTTTTTTTCTTCAGCGCTGCATGCCCGATACTTCAAGGTCACGATCACCATTTGCATTGTCAGCGTGAAATTGTATTCTCAACAGGAAAAAAGCTGGCATAGAGTGCATAACAAAGGAAACTTGAGAAAGCCATATTACCACGGTTAATGATATGTGGGGGGTGTGCGATATTGGAAATATTGAATACGAATCGAATGTTTTCTTAATTCGAAGCATATTCTATTCAAAAAACGTATATGCGGATTTTCCCGAATGTTCGGCCGTGGGCGGCGAAATGTGTGGTTGAAGGGAGGATTATGAGGACAGAGTCAAACAAGTAACAAGTTACGAGTGCTGCGCATTCCTTTTTTTTTTTTTTACAGTAATACAACGTTAATACGCACTCGTTTTTAGCCAACTGTGCACGCTAAATCTCCAACCGAAACTTCATGTCCATGTCGTGACGGCTGGTCCTATGCACCGGCAGCGCGCCTCGATCAGGATATGTCGCATAAAGATTAACTGAACATCTGAACTTGTGATGTGGCGAACGCCCCAATGCCCGGTAAAAGGCCCTCCGTCTTTTGAGATGGTGCAAAGACAGGCCCATCAACGATTCCGACTTCAGTGCCAGTGTCTCCGGCGATGCCGTTACAGATAAGGACCGCAAAAGACGTAAAACGTGATGATGGCCCCCTATAAACTCACGAGACGACATGGCCCTATCCCCAAAAGAACCTTAAGCCATCTTTGCGGCACCGCGCATATGGCGCAGCGCTGTTGTAAGCGCACCGCACCCTTTTAATTAAGCGACGATCCTAAGGTACTGCGTCGTCATTCGCTCCGCCTCCTTCCTAAAGCGGGACAGCGAAGCGAGACCGCTGCGGATACGCGGGGAGTGCGCGTCGGTTGCAAAAACGAAAGCAGCGCACCCACCCACTGCATTGACCCCAGATGCTGGCTGCGCCCGTGGCACCTTTGCGCAGACAGGAGAGGAAGGAGTATGCAGTGCATTCCAACGCTAAGAGTGCGCCCACAATACAGCAAGCGCTTTGGAAGTGATGGGGGGGAACAGGCGACTTGCTAAACTCAAATGGAGGGTCGGTACGCGGCAGAAGGTATCGCGTTTTAACGGCGCCGGTGTTCGCTCATATGAAATCGCTGTACAGATGCGCGTATATGGGCTATCCCGACGAGCTCTCCGTCCGCCCTGCCGCCATTTCAGTGCTCTGGTTTCGATATGTTCATTGGCATCGCCATCGCGTGCTATCGCACGGTCCCGTGAGATAGCCGAAATTTCTTCGGTGTTATAGCAGAATAAAAGAATAAACGCATCTCGCCACGGATAGCGAGGGGTCGCAGGTTCGAATACCCGATCGCAGTCGAACCGAATACTTTTTGTTATTTCTTTATTTGCATCTACTTCAAGTTTTCGCGCATGGTCAACGCTGATTTTTCGCTCACAACCTAAGACTGCCGCCGCCGACGTCGCCGACGCCGACACCGACACCGACACCGACACCGGAATTTCTGTGAAACGAGCTCTTCAACCCAATCGCGTTAAAAAAAGCAAACTGGTAGCGCGTACTTTTACTATGCCATCGCATTTATCTCTTTAGCGACAGAGCAAGTCAGGAGGTACAAATTTGTACTGAGCGCTTGCGGCATATTACCGTACAGTGCATAGTCATGCTGAGTTCACAGCAACAGGCGATGTTTTACCGTAGCAATACTCTGAAAAATATGCAGGGCGCGCGCATTAGCTTCGTGCTCCGTTTCAGCCTTATTTACCGAAAGCGCACGCGAGAGCCGTGGCTTCCTTTTTCGCCAAGCCTTATTCTGCAGCTCTCTTACAAAGCCCATGTGGCACTTTCACCTTCTCTAAGTAAATACAGCAAAATAAACGCCAAGAAATGCTTTTAAACAGAAAATGCTAGGTGAAAGCGTAACATTGCATTATACCACCTCAAAGCCAAGAGACCGGACCTTTCCCACTTTCAGATGTTCTGCTGCTGCACTTACAAAGTGTTTAGCTCGTGAACATCTGAAGATGGTAAGTTGTTTACATGATAATTTACAATAAGTGCGATACCAAAATTACCTTCAGTATTCCGCAGCCTCATGAAATGCAGTTTCATTAATTTATTTTAAAGAAGTAATATAAGCTACTGTGATTTCCTGCTCCCGCAACGTCTTAACGATACACACATTTCGATATTCGTAGGCAGTTTTTTGTCCTATTCGTATTCGATTCGTATTCGAAAATTTCAATATGGGCATGCTCCTAATGATAGACCAATAGACGTCCAAAGGTGTATATAGATATTGTTATAGTCATACCTTTATCATCGGGACGCAACACAACATGGCAGTGGCTTCTATAGAAAAGATAATAGTTACGTGATTGTTACTAGATTTCTATCATAATTTTTTCATTTTCAAATCAATGATTTCTATTTCTTGCTCAAATTTCGCGATTTTTTATCGCAAGAACGCAAATGTGCCAATAAATAAGAAAGGAAAATCTGAAAATGTGCTGCCTATCACTGTGAGCTTCCTCTTTTTACAAATGCTTGTTACTAACACGTTAGAAGTACAGATTGTACGTACGTGGACCAGGATGAAAGCGATCGTGGTAGAAGGACAGTGCACTGACAGACGCGTCGATATAGCACATCAGTAACCTCGTAATCAAAGGGAACTGCCCGTAATACTAGCTTCTTTTACAGCGAAAGCTGTTATGAGATCACAATAAGGGTCGTTTTTGCGCCGTAGTTGTCCGCCGCCGCCGGTGTTCGTAACCAATATCGCACGAAATAAGAAAAAACTAAATAAATAAAAAACACCTATGTCAGAACGGGAATCGAACCCGGGTCCTCTGCGTGGCAGCCCAGCACTCTACCATTGAGCTACGCCACTGCTTGAAACTGCTGTGCAAACTGACCCTATGCAGGCTTCATGTCGGGTAAGGAATCGCGTTAACGTGTGTTGTAAAGCGTTTTAGAAACAGTAATGTTACAACCAGGCGTCACACAATGCGAATTGCGTAACGAGTGGGTCGTTCAATGCTCCAACCCATTACAAAAGTCTCAGGCATAATTCTTCATCGTCGTCAGCCACAGCACCAACGAAGTGCACATAATGCGTTACAAGTGTGTAGCGGATACCACGCTTTTCCGAAGAATGACGAATAATGGCATAGTAGACGCTTCCCCACTACACAAAAATTATGATGATTTATGGCGTAGTGGGTACCATGCAAGCGTGCTTGTCGTAGTTGTTTAAATGTTTTAAATGTTTAAATGTTTAAAAAAAAGCTCGAAAAAGGCCTCTCTTCCAGCTTTCGCTGTGACTGTGCTGCGCGTTCCGCGCACGCCTGGCGTTTTTTTTTTGTTTTTTTTTTTTGTTTTTTTTTTTGGTGTATGATTTCGGCAGTTACATGATAATGAATGTTTACAGTTTGATAATTATGCAAAAGAAACAACTCCTGTCTCCCCATGAGACGGAGACATCTATGTCTTCTCATGGCTATGCTTGCATGCAAAAAAAAAAAAACATCTTAAATTTTTAAGTTAGTGAAGACGCCTATACTCGGCGACAGCTTATCTTGACATTGGAGTGAAGGCTACGGAGGCGGGGCCTCCGCACAATCGTGTTGCTCCGCAAGTAGTACGGTAGCTTTCGGTTTTCCTCGCTCCCATCGTCAACGCGTTTACAAAAACATATACCTGAAAATTATAAATGGGAGAAACATTTCAATTTTTCAGTGTACATTTTAGTGTCCTATTACGAGTATATTTTGCTTGGAGAACTAAACAGCGCGTTTGCAGCCGCACACTGATGTCACGGACGCCATGTTTCCTTGGAAAACGGGTGGGCTGAAAAGGTGGTGCTGTCTAAGAAATGGAAAGAAAAGGAAAGCGTTCTTGCAAGGTGAACAATAACTGTAGTTTATCAACAACCTCCCGCAACTGTTCAGTCTCATAATAAATAAAGCAGTATTTATTTCAGCAAGGCAAATGAGAAAATTATCAGTAAACTTAAGCACTATTTTTTGGGCGCTGTAGCAGGCATGTGCTTTGGTTCTGTAGCTTCCACAGTGCTGTCAAGAAAAGTTGTCACCGAGTATAGTACTTGCAACTTCGGGGGGGGGGGGGGGGGGGGTACTGACTGCGCTGAACTGCGTTTTCTTTTTTTTTTTTTTTTTTGAGCGAGGGGTAAGAGCGGGGGTAGAGCATTTGTACACCCACTTCTTCGCTGTACCAGAATTGAGCCAGTGTGTAGTCATATCCCACTCAGCGAGAAGACCAGCTCAACCACTATTCTCAATAATTACTATCATTCAACTAAAAACGGCCACACAATTGAAGCACCTTGCACCCAGAATTATCAATTATTATAACTAGGCAATTCTATTTGTCATACCATAGGTGTTGATGATATATAGGAGAAGGTGGCAGGAACAGTCTGGGCGCTGTAGTCGGTAGAGATAACTTGGGTGTGTTCTGTGGTTACAACTCTACGCCACGTGCAAACACACACAATTTTCTGTCTGCGTCCGTATTTCATTTCAGGGATAGATCCCCGCCGACTGGCTTACGAAGCGAGGAGCGGTGCCGTTGGAGTGCATGTTTACTCAACGCCGAGTAATCTCGAGGCTGCAAAACAAGTGGCCTAACTTCCGCACTCGTATACACTACTTGAAATTGGGAAAGCTCTTCACCTGGATGTCTTCAATTCGAAATGCTTTTATTCTTGAAGATCTCATGAAGTATGTTTATGTCTAGAAGACGCATTAATTTGGATCGTTGGTGTCGGATGGAAACGCCCTCAACTTCATGACTGGAATTATATTACACATGATCAGTCTTCCGGCAAAGGCTAGCTTGTGGTTCGATTGATCATTGTGTATTATTATTTTTTTTATTTGTACACACAGACACAAAGTGACATGCAGGAAATAGACATGGAACAGGCTGACATCTGCCACGTAGAAAGCCGCAACGCCTGTCTTCTATTTCTGGAGGAGGGAATAGATAGAAGAAATGAAGGTAGGAGGAAAGAAAGAGGAATTAATACTGGAAAGTAAACAAATGACGAAGACGCTGTAAGATGAAAAAATGTCTAAACCGGAGGCCAAATCGATTTTGTTCATGAAAGTCCGCCACGGTGGATCGGTGGCTACGGTGCTCGGCTGCCGACCCGAAGGTCGCGGATTCGATCCCGGCCGCGGCGGTCGCATTTCGGTGGAGTCGAAATGGTTGAGGCCCGTGTATTGTGCGATGTCATTGCACGTTAAATAACACCAGATGGTCGACATTTCCGGAGCCCTCCATTACGGCGTCCCTCATAATCATATCGTGGTTTTGGGATGTAAAACCCCATATATTATTATTATTTTGTTCATGAAAGTGAACAGGGCTCTACGGGACTGTTCCCGGCGAGCAGCACACTCTCTTGCAAACAGGGAGACCCTTGTTCGTGGTGCACTAAAGCGCACCTTCATAAGCCAAGGGTCGCCTCAGTGTTGGTGCACGAACGCCTGGACGTGTGGACAGTTCGTCGAGTACGTTTTGTGGCTCCTGTAAGACGTCTGAACACCTTATATCATAGTGTCCGGCATTCGTTAGGCAGTGTACATTATAATTGAGTAATACAGGCTCATTTAGCTTAAGTGTGTAGTATGCGCAGTATACGTTGAACAAAGTAAGCGCAAGAGACGACCGTTCTGTCTCCGTATAAGTTTCTGGTTGTCTGAACTAAAGATGAACAATATTCCCTCTCGGCGGTCGCCATGCATATTGTTTGCTCTCAACATTGCAGAGTTTTCATATTTTCACGGAACAATTTCTTCATTTCATTTGCGTCAGTATGACCCTTCTGAATACACCTTTAGTTCAAGGCACTAAGGTCATACCTCTGCCACAATGTTTGCATTTAAAAATAAGTAAGCTTGGGAAATCGACGTGAACTATCGGGGCCGAAACAACGCGGACCAATTTGGGGCGGTGGTTGAACGGATGGTTAAATCAAAGAAGTAATATTGTTTTATAGTAGTAACTTTAGGGGAGATTGCGTCACAGTGAGGCATCTTTATCAGTACGACACACTACTAGCTATATTTGTAAAGGCCACGAGAACGCTGTCTCCAGTCGTTGGCGTTTTATTATGAAACATGCAATCTTTAAGGGCCAGTAAACAACCCCGAGGTCCAAAAATTGTAATAAAGAGAAATATGCGCACTTTTGCTCTGTAAACATGCTGCCGCAAGAATTTTGCGAATATGTGCTATAATAAGGAAGTTACAGGGATTAGAACATCCGTTTCAGCTGGTTTCAAATTTTCGCGCGGCCTCACCACCCTTCTCCGCCATAGGCAGGGGAAGGCGTAGCCCGCCGTCGTGACTCCGCCCACTTCGGCAACGTGACACGACGCGCAGCCAACGACCGAACAGGGTTTCCCCCTCATGAGCACGTGTCATAGCGGCGCGGGGAGGAAGTGCAGTGCGAGGAGCACCCTTCCTCTAGCGGTAAAGTAGCGAGACGCCTCTTTATCTCGGAGGCTTTCGTTCTCGCAATACCGCTTCTCCCGGTACTCTCGGGCTCTACAAAACGGCAGAGGGCAGCACAGCAAACTGAAAATAGGGGCTTTTAGCTTGTACGTATACATCTTTACGTTACCGTGTTACCGGATACCGGAAGGAATCTGCGCATGCGCGTTTCTTTACGGAACGTAGACTTTTACGGAAACGTAAACTACTCGCCGGATAGGCTTTACGTTTTCGGCCCTATCTCACAAATCCACCTTCGTTCGTGGCTACTCGCGATATCCGCTTTGAGGAGACTCCAGCCGCCGATTCCGAGTCAAAATAAGCCGAAGTGCGAGCGATCACCTTAATTGTTTCAGCAGGATTGCCGAAGCTAGTGACCTAGCAAGCCGAAGCAGTAAACGTGAGAGGCCTAAAACGCCCGACATGCTGGATAGGTGGCGCCATCTAGCGGGGCTAATATGAACCAGGCAAGCACAGAATTGGTATTGCAGAAACATCGTGCATTCTACTTCGGATGTGAATGCCTTGCAGTGGCATAACTACGAATGAGTTGCCTTTTTAATGATTTCTTCCCTCAAAAACACTCGGCGAAGACAAACGTGTCCATGACTGTGGTTGCACAAATCGTCACAAGATGTCGACACCATCGTGCGGTAACCTGGTATTTTATACGTTTTATACTCCTTCGCGTACATTGGGATACCTTACACGCCAAAAAAACCTTTTTGATGATTTTGCCGCAGTAGTGATTCAATCTTATCTAAATTAAATATAGTTTAAATGCAGTTATCATCGCAATTTGGTGGTTTGCGCAAACGTAAAGGTATACGTTTACGTAAGTCGTAAACGTTTACGTATGGTGTGCTAAAGCTTTTCTAAAACATGCGTTCCGGTAAAACGGTAAACGTAATCCGGTATTCCGGTAACACGGTAACGTTAAAAAGTATACGTACAAGCTAAAAGCCCCTAATGAATACTGCGCGGCCAAAACAGCATACCGCAGGGCCAAGGCGCCGTTTCGTAGGGCAAAGGACCAATCGACGAGCTCAGTGCCACGTCAAGTCACCGATCGGCGACTTTGCGTCACTGCGCGTACAAGGAGGATTGGTCAGGCGTAGGAAAGAAGCGCGGGAATTGTTTTTCGAAATATAGGGTATGTGCGGTGCGCAGCGCTGTAATATTCAGGAAATGTGATCGTCGCGGTCTACTGTACGAATTGGCCACCTTGTTTGGGGGGGGCGCAAAAAAACAAAAAAAGTCACAGTTTTACCGCAAGAGTGAAGCAATGAATGCGATAGCACCAAATTGTAATGTTATACGAAGTGAGGCTGGCAGCTAACTCTTTTGGGTCCGATCTCACGCAACTCTAGAAAACGCTGGTTTAAGAGCATACGGCCGCTCCAGGGACACTCTGGAGGGACATTCTCTTCTCGTTGAGAGCGCAGCACGTAGAAGGGTACACCGGCCCCCCCGCTGTCGGCCGCCGAGAAGGGGAGATAACGCGCGCGCCCGCGACAACCGCGCTCGTAAAGTCGAAGGTCGCTCGAAGGACCCCCCCCCCCCCCCTTCTCGCGTCTTTTCACGCTCACGAACAACGGGCGGCGCCGGTTGAACAGTTGGGGGGGGATCTTATCGCATGCGCCTCGGAGCGACGAAGATGGGCCGAGCCTCCGCTTCAGCCGCGTTCATCGCTCCCGCTCTCCCGCTATTACCCGCTGGTGGAACGTACGATGCGCAGGGTGGAATAGCCAGGGTAGGGGCCAGTTGGTTGTACATAGTGTAAACTTCTGTGCGCTACAAGTAAACAAAATCGACGAAGATTTTGTTTACTTGTTCGTGTTGTCCCGTACCATTTTCTTCGTCGATTTTGTTTACTTGTAGCGCACAAAAGTTTACACGATTCGCAGGGGGCTCTTATCAATTTGGACTTCATACGCGACATGACGGCGACGGCAAAAACCCGTCGAGACTGTCCATATAATTGCTATTGCAATAAAGTTGGAGCCTAGCTGTTTACTGGCCCTATAAAGGGCGGCACGCCCTGGATGCTACTCCAGGTGGGTATCATATAGAAATGGCGTAACGTTCATACCGCACGGCATACATATACAACACGGCAAAAAACATATATTGGAGCACTCAAAATACTATAGAACTGCTCTGCCGCCACGGTAGCTCAATGGTTACGATGCTCAGCTGCCGACCCGAGAGACGCTGGTTAGATCGAGACGGTCGCATTTAGCTGCTAGCAAAATGCTAAGGAACCGTCTACTGTGCGATATCAGTGCACGTTCAAGAACCCGAGGTGTTCAAGACTGTCCGGCGCCCGTTTCTTATTGCCTGAGTTGCTTTGGTACGTTAAACCACATAAAAACCAAAAACCTAGAGAATTGCCTCATGAAAAGTGTTTCTGAGGAATTTTCCTTCGTCCCGCGTGATGCACAGGCAGCGCTAATCCGCGGGCCAAGGATATTCAGTACTTGAAGGGATGACAATCTTCGATTAATTTCCCGTGGGGACGTTAGGGCTGATGTTATGTAAATAGTAGCAGTGCAGAATAATATCTCTGAGACAAGTGCGAAACAAAGTGATTTGAAGTAACTTACATTGCGCAGAAAGACCACTTGCAAAAATGAGTTTCGCCAATAACGCATGGTATAGAGCAGTGCGTTTTCGGTAACCGCTGCAGCAAAAGAAAAGGCGCTGCTTGTTTATACTGAAATTTACGGAACGCAAAACATTTTGGCGCATCTGGCCATTGCAAAAGAAAAAAAAAGAAAAACAAACATTAAACGGGCACTGACATCAAATTTACTCATGTCAAGATTTTTCCATCCACGAGTAGTTATCGACCCCCTAGTAGCGATTCGCGACCCAAAACGAACCTGAGGAAGTAATAACTATCCGTTTTATGATTTATATCACCGGTATCTAGCACGATTCAAAACGGCCGGCAAGTCCGCCATTTCTAGCACTGGCAGCGCTTTCTCGCGGTCACCTCCAGATCGCGCCCCAGCTGACCACTTCTCCACAGAAAGGAGTGACGTGAGGCTCAGCTGCTCCGCTAAAATTTCGTCTGCTAGGCGCACACGTTCAGTCATGCCTTGTCACCAGCATTGCCGTCGTCGCCGTAAAAAGTGTCGACTAGTGTTGAATACGACAGTCTGAAGCTTTGAATCGCCGCGATTCGCGACGTCATGAACCATTTTTGCTTCGATCGACTACAGTGTACAAGCTGCTTCTAGTACACTGTAGATCGACCCTTTGGAGAACAGCGAATCCAAAATGGACGCCGTTCCAAATAGCAACGAGGAGGTGCCCGGGGACGCATGCTTCGGCCATGCTCGCTCGTGCGTCTCAATTAGCTATATTGGGGAGTTTTGGCGTGCACAGCATTCCGGTATACGCAAAGAGGTCTATGGAATATCGGTATAGGGAATGCACACCAGTGGACAAATAGAATACGTTAGGTTTCTACAATAACAATGGGCCTTTTTCTAGTCCGAACAGCACCTCCAGTGGAGATCGCTGAAGTTAGAACTGGTGGCCCTCGGACTCCGAAATTGTCCGCCGCATGCCGGTAGGCGATCTCGGAGGCCTGCATTCGCGCCTCTTTTTGGGAGAAACATTTCCATGTTTGTGACACCAGATGTCGCTTGGTCCGAACCTGTCGTCGCGTTTTGGCCACCAAAAATCATGGCGCGTGCCTCCTCGAGGCCGGCGCGCATGCGCAGGCTACCTACCCGGAAAAGGCCCATTCTGTGCTTGCCAGGTTCTTCTTTGCGCCTCCAGATGGCCCCACCTATCCGGCCTCTCACGGTTATGGCGGGAGTAACCCGGTATTACGCGAGAGCAAAGAAGTCTACGGACGAAATAAAATTCACTATTAACGATACCTGCGTGTTACTTGTTAGCGATGATATTTATATATACGCTGCTCCATTTTGATAGCTTGTGGTCGTGTTGGCGTGTACCATACGTGTAATGAAACGACACACTCATTGCGCTTTTCCCTCGCTTCCAACTAGACGACTGCACCTCACAACGGTCCCCCCGACATGCTGACTGACGAGCACACGCCGAATCATGCTCTTTTCTTTCGCCTTTCGTTTGTTGGTGGTTTGCGTCTCGTAAGTTCATGAAATCATTCAAAGCGGTGAGACGAAGATCAGACATGAAGAGTGAGAGCATTTCCAGGCGTCGGCGCCGCGATAAGAACACTCGGATCGTAGACGTCATCGCTACTAGTGCATCGTCACTCAGGATGGTATGTGTGGAATGTATCACACAGAACGCGTAGCACTAGTGTCGATGTCGCAGGGCACTCAGTTTCCCGTTGAGCTTTCGTACGCTGTTTGCCCTCGAAATAAAGAAACTTCCGCGCAACGAACGCGATTCAAATTTGGCCAAGAAGACCTATGCATACCGAGCAGTCGAATGAAGGGCACATCTCGATTCAGAAATTTAATGTCAGTGCCCCTTTAGGCATACAAGTTTGTAGGCGCCCGCTACCCATGCCATATTTGATGGGTTCATGTTATGACAGAGAGAGCTTGCCGCGCCGGCCTTAGGTTTAATATAACAAAGACGAAACTGTTTCGCCAAAAAAGTATGCGGACAATTATGCTCGCAGTGAGTAAGGCAATGCGACGGTGGCGATATCTACGACGTATTCAGATGCGTGCGTTTGAAACGATGGCTGCTCGACATATTGGACACCTATTAACTGCTCAACGTATTAGGCACCTTATAAGTGATCGAAAAAACCATCCCGCAAAACTGTAATGTTCTCACAGCTGCTTTGTTATTTATACACCACGCACGAGTTGTTCCGTTATCAGCCTTTTGGTACGAGACTTTTGCTTACATGAAAAGAAATGCTCCTTTGCATTGCGTAATCTTGTGGGAACGTCTTTCCGGTAGGTGCTCCTTAATTTAAAGAACTTTAAAAGTTGAAAGTGCCCTTATTTGTCTTGTGTTCTTTATTATTGCGATAGTAATTAACAGTCTCGACAGATTTTTGCCGTCGCCGTCGAAGTTGCCTTCGCCGTCACCGTCATGTCGCGTATGAAGTCCAAACTGATAAGATCCCCCAGCGCATCGTACGTTCTACCCGCGGGTAATAGCGCGTGAGTGGGGGGGCGACGAACGCGGCTGAAGCGGAGATCAAACGAGCCGGCCCATCTCCGTCGCTCCGAAGCGCATGCGATAAGATCCCCCCCGCCTGTTAGACGGGCCGTCGAATGCTCAAGCAGAGAGGAAACGCCCCGCTCGTCTTCAAAGGGGTACTGGCACAAAATTTCGCGGCCGAGACAGCCTGCGGGTTCGATTCTCGTGAACATGTGTATATCATCTGCAAAATATCAACAGCGAATATAGCTTGGAAGGTATTTTAAATTAATTTTGAAGTTTGCGTGAGCGATGGACTCCCTCGCGCTACTGACACCATTAGAGGTGACCCGAGGTGACCCCCCTACTTCCCTCACGTGACCACGCTGCAACAAGTTATGATGACGTCATAGCCGCCATTTTTCTTTCGCCGCGTTTGTTCCAGCAGTCTATACTTCTCGGCGGCTGGTCGCGAGTCCGTGGCCGCGGCGCACTCGTTGAAAGTTTTGTGTTTGGCGACACTGCTGTCCCGTTTCCTATTCGAAAGGACTTCTTGATGCGGACCGTGCGGAAGTGCGTCACAGTTCTGTGTGCTGACGTGATCGAGAGCTGCGCACGCTAGGTGGTGGTAGTCATAGGCGTGCGCAGGATTCCCCTTCAGGGGGGGGCGGGGGGGGGCGAAGGTTCATCGCAGCGCCCCCCCTCCCTATTAAGCCAATGTGTGGGGCAGACTTTGCGCCCCCCCTGTCTTAGGTGACCAGGGGGGGGCGGCCGCCCACTCTGCACCCCTAGTGCACACGCCTATGGTGGTAGCTGCATCCGGCGGCTTGTCGTTTTTCGAGCTCTCTCAAACCGAAACTGAAACTGGTCGGTAATGCGGAGCCTGTAGGTCTGTCGCGCGCTGCAGCAAACGAGGTGCCGTGTTATGACTAACAGGCCCCCCAGCAACACATTGCAGCAAAAAAAAAAAAAAAACGCGAGGCCAAAGTTTTTGTGTCAGTACCCCTTTAACGAGTGTGAAAAGACGCGAGGGTGGGGGGGGTCCCTCCCTCGAGCAGCAACTGCGACCTTTGATTTTACGAGCGCGGTCGTCGCTGGCGCGCGCGTTATCTCGCTATCTCGGCATCCGTCAGCGGGCGGCTTGTATGCTCTTCTACGTGCTGCGCTCTCAACGCGAGAAGAACCTGCGAAGAGTGCCCCAGGAGCGGCCGTATCCCCTTAAACCAGCGTTTTGTAGAGTTGCGTGGGATCGGATCCAAAACAGTTAGCTGCCAGCCTCAGTTTGTTGCTCTCGCATTCACTGCTTCACCCTTGCGGTGAAACTGTAACTTTTTGTTTACCTAAATCATTCGGACATGTCAAAATGTTCACGTAGGGGGGATAGAACACTACCTTTCTCCTAACTGTGTCCCCTCTTCTTGGTACGAATACGATTTAAAATTGGGCAAGTTGGTAAGGATTCATATCGAATATAAGCAAAACAGCGCAAATAGAACTATGACTATGTAGAGCGCTGAATTGTGCTAGTTGATGGTGGTTCATGATTTCTTGTTGCGCTGCGGATGACGAGACGAGGACGAGAGAGGGACTACGGGACAGGTGGTGGGCAAACTCACAACTGGTTTGTTACAACTGGTTTGGACTAAGGAAGAGTTCACGAAACACGCAGCGCTCGTGTTCCATCCACTCTTCCGTAGTCCTCGTTCTATTTGCGCTGTTTTGCTTATATTCGCTGTGTAATCTTGCTCCACTTCGCGCAGATGCAGTGAAAACAAAAGCAAAGCTAACTTCACTAATGAACTCAAAACAAACAAAACACAAAGTTGATTAGCTACGCCTTCCCACATTTTGCAGGCGGGGCCTAATGTTGGTGTAATCTATTCACGTAATCCATTCAGCTTTATATAGCGAGCATCTAGCATTTCCGCTATCCAGCCCGCAGTGTATTGACATGCCTGATCACCTGATGAGGTCGCACGGCGGATGTATATAAGAGTTAAGTGCCAGCATATCTTCAATATTATAGTGAGTCGGCTAAGAGAGCGAGAGAGCGTGTAACATGCTCCACACATCTAACACGCTCATAACACGCATAACAAGACTCAAAGCTGGAGCTCATACGTCACTTAATGGCTAAATCTGACCAATCGTTGAACAGGAAATGTCGATGAAGCCAACGTTTCGTGGTTATGCAACGTCCTTGGGGGAAGGTAAATGAAAGAAGAGCGGAAAAGAGAGGTCACCTAAGAGAAATGAGTGCTCACTCCACCGAGCGCCAGGCCAGGGTACCTTTCTCGCCATGAGGAAAACTGGGGGGTACGCTGAGTTGTAGTGCAAATATGGAAATGATAAAGGGAGGCCCATTGTTGTACAGCAAGGGAGGGACGGGGCGAGCGGCCAGGAACGCTAGTTTTGGGTGCTTTGAAAGAGTGGGCAGAATCATGAATGACAAGAATTTAATGGTAAGTAGCTATAGTCAACCTATGATAATAAAATCAAAAGAACAGGAATGGTGAAGGACCTAACTGGGAATATCTACATAATTAAAGAAGTAGGCGCTAGAGACAAAAAGGTGCGAGGAGGAGGTGGGAGGGCTGGACCTGGCAGAAAAATGGCACATGTTTGCACAGAACAAAAGGGCCAATGCAGGCTTGTAAATATTTCATGGCAAATTATGGTTGTAACACCAAGTCACAGAGTTAGGAAGGCAGCAAGACGCCTACTGGACTATTAAAGTAAACTACTTGAAAAATATATGGGCAATAAAAAAAAAACTGAGACGCGATTCCAAGCTGTGAAGGTGGATAAATAACGAAGCTGCTTAGCACATGATACAGAGGCAACACATCATTTTCAACAAAGCCATGAACATTGCAACAGGATAGAAAGTTGGGCTAGTTAGTACCAGGCCCGTAGCCAGAAATTTTTTTCGGGGAGGGCCCACCTGTTGAAAACCTTGAAAACCCCCTATTTTCATTATTTTTTCTTTGTAAAACACCCCCCCTCAATCTGAATCTGAATTGTACTAACCAGGCTACGGGCCTGGTTAGTACAAATGCATCCTTGAAGCAGCGCTAAAAGACCTACACTATGAAGGTTCGAACACACAGGACGAGCGCTCTTTCGCAACTGAAAATTTTATTTGAAAAGAACATCCAAGTAAACACGAAGAACAAAGAAAGACAAGGAGAGTGTGTTGAAAAGCAAAATGGGTAATCTAGTCAATAACATAAACATTACTTCGCAGAAGACGAGCCAAGTAGAAAAGCAAACTCTTTTTCTGTCAGTGACAATGATGCCTGACTGACGTTATCTGACTGACGCTTTTCTACTTACCACGTGTTCTGAGAAGCAATGCATATGTTATTGACTAGATTACCCATTTTGCTTTTGCACACATTTTCCTTGTCTTTCTTTGTTCTTCTTGTTTTCTTGGATGTTCTTTTTAAACAATTTTTCTGTCGCGAATCAGCGCTCGTCCTGTGTGTTCGCACCTACTTAGTCTACGTCTTTTAGCGCTGCTTCAAGAAACTGACTTATTGTCTTGCTAGGCATTGGACGGCATGTCCGTTGCGTGTTATTTCTAGAGCTGGTCAACTACTTCAGTGGTTCCATAAAATGCTCATAAAATGTGATTTCGACTAAGATGTCCTTCACCTGCGTTTGTTCCTTGACCCACTCAGGAACTTAGGCGGGCAGATGAGATTGAGAAGTTTGCGCGGATAACGTGGCCACAGCGAGCACAGAACTGGGTTAATTGGAGAAGCATGGGAGAGGCCTTTTTACGCTGTAGTGGGCGTAGTCAGGATGGGGATGATGTCCATGTCAGCTTTACATCTTGTGATGCAGAGGGCTTTTATTCCAGTACCACGAAAGCGAACAAAGCCTTCATAATAGGTGTTCTCTTTTTACATTTGGTTTGTACCACGGGTACATGCAACGTATTTATATCATTCATATATATATATATATATATATATATATATATATATATATATATATATATATATATATATATATATATATATATATATATATTCACTTTCGACTAGCGTTGTGCAGGTGAGTAATTCTAATGCGATGAATTCTACTGGGAACAGTTGACAGGTGTTAATAGCCCAAGTTTTGGTGACTTTGAGGGCGAGCCTTTTGAATAGGGGCCCCGCGTGTGTGTGCAATGTAACGATGGGTGCGCAGAAGTATCAGTTAGGGTGTGACACAGCAGGCATGTTCTTCAGGCGAAATTTCTGCAATACACCCGCCTGCCAAGCACCCATTATACTGTCAAGGGTTTGGCTTCTCATAAGAAAAAAAAAGCACCGACTCGGTGTAAGAAGTGAAGTCCACGTGAAAAAAAAAAAGCAGTATACGGCAGCTAAGAATGAGAAACAATTTAACCAACGCAAATGGTCGTCTTCAACGTCCATCCGCACTGCTAATAATTCTGTTCGCGTCTACCGATGCTTGCATTCCACCGGTCTCGCCTTCTTTCACCACCCAACCACGCACACATAGAAACACCCGCGCACGCTGTCGACGCTCCGCGCGTCTCGTCCTCAGCCACCCCGTGTTGGCGCGTCTCGCCCATGTCACCGTTAACCTCCGAAGAGCAGCACAACCTGTTGGTCCATAGGGCAATCGTTCAATTCGTCGTGGAGACGCATGGACAGGGAACGTAAACTGCATGTGCAGTCCTACCTGGAAGCTTTTATAAACGACCTTTGGAGCTGTCCGCGAGAAAGACTTACCTTGTTTCGGTACCTGAAATTCCACGGGCGTATGCAGCGCACAGTTTTTTCACCACATGCTGGCACGTAATGCAGCTGAGATCGTGCTCTGATTTATCACATAATGACGAGTACACGACAAATCATTCGAAGCGGCGTGGCGAAAACGCAGGATTTGAGACTAACCAACCCAGACCATCGGAGTGAAGTCATTCCTAGGCGTCGCCGCCAGCCGGCACCACGGTGACAACACTGAGATCGTCGACGTACTAATCACTAGCGCATCGCCACTCAGTGCTTGGGCGCCCACTGAACGCGTCACAGTACTGTCAATATCGGGGGGTGCTGAACGCCTCGCTGAGCCTTGGTACGCTGTTCGCCCTCGAAATGAAATATCTCGTGCGTAACGGATGCAATTCATACTTCGCCAAAAGACATGCATACCAAGCTGTCAAGTGAAGGCCACATCTCGAACCTGACATTTTATGTCATTGCTCCTTAAGATACTCGCTTTTTGTACAGAACAAAATAAAGACAGGGCAAAAGAAAGGCACATATAGACGCACAGGCCTCTATTTTGTCATGTCTTGTATGTGCGCTACAAGGAAACGTACTGAAGATGTGGTACCAACAAACCCGCATCGCATCCTTTGCGAACACTGTGGATGCATAACACAGGCTTCGGTGTGCAAGCAAGTAATGTATATAGCTGAGCTGAGGTCTTTGTATATAGCTGAGCTGAGGTCCTTGGTACGTGGTTACGTTAAGGGTAACAGAATAACACTGTGGATGCATAACAAAGGCTTCGGTGTGCAAGCAAGTGATGTATACAGCTGAGCTGAGGTCTTTGTATATAGCTGAGCTGAGGTCCTTGGTACGTGGTTACGTTAAGGGTAACAGAATAACACTGTGGATGCATAACACAGGCTTCGGTGTGCAAGCAAGTGATGTATACAGCTGAGCTGAGGTCTTTGTATATAGCTGAGCTGAGGTCCTTGGTACGTGGTTACGTTAAGGGTAACAGAATAACACTGTGGATGCATAACACAGGCTTCGGTGTGCAAGCAAGTAATGTATATAGCTGAGCTGAGGTCTTTGTATATAGCTGAGCTGAGGTCCTTGGTACGTGGTTACGTTAAGGGTAACAGAATAACACTGTGGATGCATAACACAGGCTTCGGTATGCATGACGACGTGAACAGCGCGTGAGACAGTCATGGAATACCAACTAGCCCGGTCACATACCTTGCTTTGGTATGCAAGCAAGTGATGTATATAGCTGAGCTGGTCCTTGGTACGTGGTTACGTTAAGGATAACAGGATAACGCAAGTCAGAGCTGCTCGTTGTGCACTCAACTCTCTCGCAGTGGCAGAGGCCCTGTGGCTGAGCTTCACGGACATAGAACTGTCGAGGAGAACTTTTTCATAGAGCTGCCTCTGCAGAATTGATGAAGGTGCTCGTCAATATGTAAATTGAAGTCTGCGGCATACCGAATGGTCTGACAATATCACGCAGATGCATAGGGGTTCCGCACGTATCGCGTTTTTCGTTGGCGCATATATTCAATAATGGATCTGCTTCGAATAATTATTTTCCTTTGTCCGCTCTTGCGAAAATTAGTATAGCACTTAATTTGTGAAACGGCCGCTGACTATTTGTTAAGCATTAGATATTCAAGTACGTCTGCTAAAACAGCGTACTTGGTTCACAACACTTTGAGTATGCTAACCGATAACAAACCCTGCTGAAGCTCACCGCCGGAATGCTGCATTCTGCACACCTGCCTCGCGACTCAAGAGCAAGTGCTTCCTGTGGCACGTTTCTGTGTATGTCAACAGAAGGAATTAGCCCACGCAAAATTCCTGTAGCCAGAACGGTGGGGCAGAAAGGAATGCGCCGCGAATAATATTATTGGCGAGCTTCAACCCAGCGATTTAGACCGCTTCGAATCGTTGCGGTTGCCAGGAGAGAGACTCACCGCTGTGCAATGTCCTAGCTATCGCCTAGCACTAACGGACTTGGGTGCACGGTACCACGAGAGTTTTTGATTAGCGTTGTTCTCGTCCGCACACCGCATCGGTTAGGCACAACGCGTTAACGCGCCTGTGATTTTGCCTCGGCAACCGTTCTACCATAGCGTAATTCTGTCTCCGTGGACTACTGCACCCTGCATAACGTTTTTGTGCGTTTGAGAAAGTTTGTGCGCGCGCTTGTAAAAGCGGGCAGCAAAGCTCGACGGCGCACAGTTAAAGCTACACGTGGTGATGTTTGCCCGTATTTGTGAAAAATGTGGGAGATATCAGGTAATAACACAGAACCTGAATTTGAACATGAGAGTCATCATTTCTCAGAGGCACTCTGATGTTTACCGGAATTTAATCACGGACGCTGGTGTTTGCCCACACGAGCAGCTTTGAGGGCTTCTGGAGCGGAAAGTGGGAGCCGGGAGACGGCAGCGGGGTAGTGGGGCGGGTGTTGCATGCGTGGACAAAGCTCAAGTGATTGGACGCACGTCTGTGGCGAGCACGTATTATTCTAGTAAATCCCGGCGAATGAGCACGAGAGAGGACTCGGCGGAAATTACAAAGCACTTATTATTATTAGCAAGCTTTTTATAATTCTTTCGTGGAATGTAGTGCAGTGATGCATACTTCATGGTATGAATTAGCATCCGAGGCGGCCAATCTTTTCAGGATATATGAAAATGAAGGGTTAATTGGAATGTGTCGATCATTAAATCTGAAATTAGTCATTTTATTCTCAACGAAACAGCAAAAATTAATCGAGAAGTTCGTGATTGTTAGATTCAGCCATGTCAAATCGATAGATAATAAAACTTAGAAAAGCACAGCGGTCATTTTTTCGTATTTTTTTTTTAAATTATAGAATAGCGATAATGGCTATAATAGAAATGAAAGTGGACGAAAAAAGAACTTTCGGCCAGGTAAGGGCTAAAGCTGTCACACTTATATTGCGTGAAACTACATATCTCCCTTTCCTATTGGAGTTGTTCATATCGAATGTCGTATCTATTCGGAACAAATTGTGAGCATTGTGTTCTATATAGTGTCGAGTTGCCTGTTCCTGAAGGTTGAGAACAAAACTAGGTATTCCTGCCGCAAGTATGAGATCGCTTATCTTCAAACACCCTGGCACCAATTTGAAAGTTCGTTCTATGTGGGTGCGGTTTCTGTAATTGTTGAATTTGACACATATATTGCAACATGTACCCAATAGTAATCAGTTAATATGTTAATATGTTTATTAGTTAAATTTTATTCATGAATGATGCATTTTGATGGCGGATGTAAATAATGCATCTCTTTTTTTTTTGCAGAGTGTTAAAAAACACTCTATAGCCACCTTATTGCTGAAAAACAGCCTGCTCACACAGAATTCACCGGTTACATTGAACTCGTTGAAAAGAAAAATCAGGAGTAAGCTGATTCATTAGCTACCAGTTTAAATCCGCAATAATTTTGCACCAACCCATTGGTAGTGTGGGAGACAATACAATCGATTTTGTTGCTCAGTCAGTATACGCAACAACAGGGTCGAATTTGCGGTCTAATATTTCGCGTGGTGCAAAAATTCGGTAAAATTATTTCAGTGCCCTTTTTTCTTCGCTTTCTAGCTCGATTTGGTGGAGATATGAGGCGCAACTATTACGACGTAAATTTTCAAACGCGAAGCCTTTATTTCGCTAGATAACAAATATATTCTTCTCATGGCCATTTAAGCACTCAAAATATTCAATAACTGCGATTCATCAATTTTTAGGGGTTTTTTCGCTAGTAAGGACAATAAAGCTTGGCGGCAAAAAAATTACGTTACTAGAACGAGAATGCATTTGACAAACTTCTTCGTAACTTCCGTACAGTTTCACTTGGGACATAGGACGCAAATGATGACAGAGCCTTAAAGTACTCTTTCTGGTAGCGTAGAGCAAGGCGTATGTTCGAACGCATGTACCATTAAACCAAGCCTGTGTTCGTTGGATTGGAATTTGTTCAGCAGTTAGTACGTCACCTCTCTGTATCTGGCAGTTGATAAGTAATAAGGAGTGCTTAAAATATTAATATTATTTGTTGGGGTTTAACGTCCCAAAACCGCGATATGATTAGAGCGACGCCGTAGTGGAGGGCTCCGGAAATTACGACCACCTGCAGTTCTTTAACATCACCTAAATCTAAGCACACAGGCCTCAAGCATTTTCACCTCCATCGTAAATGCGGCCCCAGCGGCAGGGATTCAATCCCGCGATCGTCGGGTCAGCACTCGAGCAGCATAACCACGAGACCACCGAGGCGGGTTGCTAAAATATGATAGTCGCTCGGATATATTAGTCCAACCATTCAAAATCAGCAAAACATAGACATCGCGGACACTTGGAGGCCGGAGGCGACTCTGGCAGCACGGAGATATCACGCCCCAAACACCACTGAGACAATGTCACCCAGCGAGCTCGACCAAGCTTCGGTAAGATTGGAGGTTAGTAAATTTAATACCACTCTCCAGCCCCCCCAACCTTATGGGCTTTTTTTTTTACCTTCCGCACACAAAGCACGCTTCCATTTTGACCTCGTCCTGGAGGAAGGTCTCCTAGACAGGCAGTGCACCTGCAGGGCTACTCGTCTGTTTTTGTCTATATGACTCATTCTCTCACCAGGACAGGAATTGGCCACCCTGCTGTATAGTACTTCGCCTCCAGCTCTAAAAATGGCGCTCGCCATTACACCCTGGCCTTCAGTGTACAGCAGCTGCGGAACACTAGATTTCGTCAGTGGTCAGGCTTGTAACGCCGTGCAGGGCACAGAAAACCATTGGAGCCGGAGAGGCTGTCACTGGAAGCTAAACCTCCAAACACGAGGCCCCTTTCAAGCGAAGCTAGGCTAAACGTAGCATGTTGCATCGTACCTGCTGCGGCTAGGATAATCTCTCGTATACACGATCACTCATAAGCACCAGTATTTGCCCGAACTAATGCCTACAACCACAGTTATTTTCCCAGAACAGTTACAGACCAGAATTCACTAACACAGGAGCTTAGTGTTCCAATTTATTTCAGTCTTGTTATTGTTGTTGTTCCACAGACTTCCTTATTCTTTTAGCGTATTGGTTGGTGTTCAAAGTAATGTACTCTTGTTCTTATTGTAGCTGTTGCCATCGACTTGATTATTTTTACTCTTGTGCTTGAAGCAAGACGTTGGTCTGCATTATGTTTTAATTAATTAATTAATTAATTAATTAATATCAGAGCTACTTGACAGGTTAGAAGGCGCTGATTGGTTAATCGTTGTCCTTAGTGCGGTTAGAAGAACTGGGGAAGCGTATAAAGTGTTGACCAATGGGCACGTCCTCTGTTACGCTCCAATATGTCCAGACATGACTTCGAGGAAATAGAGCAGTTCTATGAAGATGTTGAATTATCGAAGTGAAAGGTGTAGACCCAGTGCACCATAGTCATAGGCGACTCGAGTGCGAAAGTAGGAGAAAGTAGGAAGGAGAACAAGCAATCGGCAGCCATGGCATAGAATTTAGGAAGTAAAGATTAGAGATGTTCGTAGAATTTCCCGAAAGAAATCGACTCCGTAAAATAAGCATCTTCTTCTGAGAGCATAGAAAAAAAAGTATTCCAGGACTAGCCCCAACGGAGCAGAAAGAAACTAAATAAGGTTTCATACGTACGGGCTGCCAGCCATATACTATAGTACAACACATATGGTAGTAGTTGGCAAGTAAAGGGAAGTGATCGTAGGTTAGTGAGGGCTAGGATAAGCCTCAACCTGATGAGAACAAGTCTAAAATTAGTCACTAAAAACAGGCCAACCCAGGTGCCAACAGGGTAAAAAAAATCAATTCTGGATTGTGTTTGAGATAAAATACGGTGTTTTAGAACAGGGGTCGGCAACCTTTTCAGGCGAAGGGCCACTTAGCATGCAGCCAACACAGCGGGGGGCCGCACGGCAAACCGGGAGAGGGGGGTGGGGAGGTTGGCGGCAAAGAGAAAAAAGTTGGCATATTGGCGATACGTACAAAATTGTTAATAGAAATCATGCTTATTTTCTGCACGCATGTGACAAGGTTGCAATTTACAAACATGTGGGTTACAAGCGCAAACCCCATTTGAGGTCAAAAATGTCAAGTCGGCCTTCCGATAGGCAGTGACAAGGTGAGGGGGTGGGTTCTGACATCGTGCCGGGGGGCCGCATAATACAGCCTCAAGTTGGGCCGCAAGGTGCCGACCCCTGTTTTAGAACAATAAAAAAAGGCGACATAGAATAAATGAGCGAAAACGTAACGATGCTGATTTCTGAAGCAGCAACTGAAGTTCGTGGTAAAGCACTAAGGCCTAGGCAAGCTCTCCCAAACGCCAAAAGGCCTGATAAATAACCGACAGCTGACGAAAGTGTCTACCACAGACGTGGTTGCTTGCTCGGCAGCTTCGTTCATTGCAACTCACGTAACAGCGTGAAAAAAAAATAATAAAGCGAGGCACAACGATAGAGACAGAGGGAAAAGAGCGCTCTGTCTCTCTCGTCGTCCCTTCCTTTATTTTTTCACGCTGTTACATGAGTTACCAAAAGAGATAAAAGAGCTTTTGCAGAACTATGGAAAGCTGACCAAACACACAGAAACTAACTCTGCGTAAGAAGGACAAATACTTATGTCTTAAAATGTACCAGGGAAATGCTCTGAGCAATTTCAATGACGTATAGTCAAGGTGGCAGAAGTCCACTATTCTTAGCTGAACAGCTCGCAGATGAGTTACCCAACACTATCAAGTGAAATCAAGGCCAAACGGGACATTCAAATTCTACAGGTAACGATCACTGAGGTTAGAGAAGCCTTAAACACGAGACCTGCCCCACAAAAAGGCGGGCAAAGGTGGAATAAGCGTCAATCTCAACAATGAAGGAAGGACTTTATATTTTTTTTAAAATTGCGACACCCACACAGATTGTCTTAAGAACACAGGTTTACCACTGGAATGGGAAAAGGACAATATGAACACATAAAAAAAAGGCAGCAATCAGCTTACTCTCAGTATTACATTGTTCGCGGAGATAATTTCGAATAAGATAAGCGAAACGCCTTACTTTAATCAACTTAGAGAACAAGCTTGCTTCAGGAAAAGATACTCTACAGTGAAGCATAGCCATGCATTCAGTCAGGCCAATGAGAAATCTGCAAAATAGAAAATTCAACAAACCGTTTTCAAAGACTGCGAAAAGGCATTCGACTCAGCAGAGATACCAACAATTTTGGAATAATTGCGTCACTAAGGGGTACTTGAGACATATGTGAATATTATAGGCAACATCTCCAAAGCTCCCACAACTACCCTGCTTTAGCACAAGACAAGCAAAAAGATCGCGATCAAGAAAGGAGTGAGGCAACGAGATGCAATGTCTCCCATGCTGTTCACTGTGGCTTAGAAGTAGTACTTCAACTACTATATTTGACTGCAGTTGCAGCCTTGAAAAAGACAAGTCCGCTGGTGAAAACGTCGGCTCCAGCACCCACCCCTTGTTTACGAAATTCTCAACTACTATATTGGTTAGACATAGGAATAAAGATAAACGGGGGACACCTTAGCAACCTATGGTTTGCAAATGACATGCGCTATTCAGTAATCACCAGTTACGAATTTCAGGGAAGAATATGATGAAAGACTTAAACTCAGACACTATTAAAAAAGGGCTAAAAGTTTATTATTTATTTATTTATTTATTTATTTATTTACATACATGCCTCAAAAGTTCCAGTCTGGAGCATTTCGTGAAGGGGGGCGGGGGGTGGGGTTATAACAAAAATAACTGCACAAAATATGGTACAAGGCATTGTAAAATTAATTTCAGCCAATAGAGAATATCTAAAAAAGATCATCTGGAAGACCAGATTAATACTATACAGCCTCGCCAAAGAACAGCAGTTCCCAATTTACAAAAATACCTTATAATCTCTGCAAGAATATGTATGACTGAGCCAATTGCGAATGGGGGGAGCCAATTCATGTAAAAGAAGTTCAACAGAGAATAAGGAGGGGCTGGAGCTCAAACGGCAGATATTCTCAGCTGGTGGCTAGTAGCTTACCACTGTCACTAAAGCGGAAAGCATACAACCATTGTATTTTACCAGCTGTAACATACGTGGGAGGAACTTGGCGGATAACAAATAAAGTCGAGAAGAAGTTAAGGAATACGAAGCGTGGGACGGAACGAAGAATAATATGGGTAAGATTAAGAGAGGGGAAATGAACAGACTGGGGCAGAGAATAAACAAGGGTAACCGATGTCCTAGTTGACCTTAAGAGAAAAAGTGGACATGGGCAGATCACGTAATAGGTAGGGTAGATGACTGATGGTCAGTGGGGACAACAGAATCAACACCGAGGTATAGAAAACGCGGCTGAGTCTGGCAGACGGTTAGGGGAGGGGTGATGAAATTACGAAGTTCGCCGGAATAAAATGAAATCATTTCACGCAAGATTGGGTAAATTGGAGATCATTGGGATACCCCTTCGCCCTGCTGTAGATGTTCACAGGATGATGATTATAGTGATGGCGGTGATGATGATGATAATGAAGTATAGTAGTACGTACATAAAGAAGCATTTAATCAGTTGTTTCACCGGGGACCGGCTCGTTTTCAAAGTGAACTTGCCAAGTTCGTCCGTTCAATTTATACATGTTGGCTCCATAGACTACATAGAAGTGCTGAACTGTGTGATAGCTTCGCACTTCTTTTGAAGAAGACTTATCGCCGTGTTCAGAAAGGCTTAAGCCTGAATTAAAAATCGAAAAATGTCTCTTTAATTGAGTAGAGCTTACTTGAGAGGCACAGGCAGTCGTATATAACAGCCATGCGTATTTTGCGCCTGTAATTATGATATTTAAAAGTGGCTTAAAGCACAATGACAGTGCACTTCAGATCACTCTCTTGCGAACAGCGCTTAGTTCGGTAGTAAACTTTATACTACAAATGTCTTTCCGAAAAATTGGAATAGCTCTGTGTTCGAAGACTTCACCTACTTGCCTGCTCTATAGGCCACTCTGGTCGCGAACATCAGTTTCGAGTACGAGCAGGAACTCGCCCATTTGCACGGGAGAGGTAAGTGAGATTCTCTCAGGTAGTCTAAATACGTGTGCTCTAACGGTTGGGATCCAGCTAGACACGGGTGCAAAGCTGCGCCTTAGAAAAACACGGCAAGACCCATTACGCCTCACTCAGTGCTCACCCTCTGGCTCCCGCTCTGCTCAAAAGTGGCGTGATAACGCCACCCACTATTTGCAGCGCAATACTGCATGGCTGAGTGGCGGTGAAAAACTTAGGAAATTCTTGTAAAGTTCAGAAGTGTAAGTACCATACCACTAAGAGGGCAGAGGTTGGAGGATGCGCAGTATAGGTTGCAAACAAAAACTTCTGTAGTGACGCTCTCTGCAGAGGCACTGATGCCTCAGAAAAAAAAAAATGCTGTGCCACTGGGCAATCGCGTAGAACACTAGCATTTTTGCGCTTATAGAACTTATTATTGGCTAACTAAAACCCGTTTTTGCCCATAAGAAAAATATTATTGGCTGACTAAAAATATCCGCTTTGGCTGTTAAGATGCCGATTCTCTTTGCACGTGGGATATTGGCATTATCCATAAATATTACAACGATGATAAAACTTTATATAATGACGTGTGATAAGCAGAAATATCGATGTAACCTTCACAAATAAATACCCGAGCAAGTAAAACGTTGTTTGCCGGTACCGTTCGACTTTCGTTGGCGCTGACAATATGGCGCCACGGCTTCACTCTTGGGGTACCCCCCCTCCGGCTGCACCAAGTGAAATTTCAGGCTTCTGCTGCAGCTTGCTTCCAGACGTATCCAACGTGAACACTATGCTTGCTTCCAGACGCACACCACGTGTTCAGGAAACTTACCAAGGAGCCACGTTTGCTGTGTCAGCTTTGTCATCGAGGTTCATGCCGAGGAAAGGCACTTTCATGCCCGCAGCGGCAATAAAAACAAAATTCCCGTGGATTCTCTGTTTTTCGATTTTGGTAAGCACTCCGAAGACACTGGCGCAGAATCCACCGCGGTCTCATAGCGGCTATTGGGTAACGCTCTATATACTATTTTGAAAATGCCCACTTTATGAGTCAACAGGGCTTGTTGCTGAGCTAGTTGGTTCATACTTCAGGAAAAAAAGTCACGGCGCAAAGAGTACGGGCACGTGGTGAAGAAACGAACTGACAGACACGGGCGGAGCGCCCAGCAGCATCTAACAAAAGCCCTGAAGTTTTCTTACGCTCGAAATCACTCAATTGATTCAGCATATTGAAAAACCGTTCTTTGTCGTGAGGTCGTGTTTTCTCATAAGCATCCGATTGAATTTTGGCTTCTATCTCAAACACATGTCTACTTATCTTGTCTAGGTTACTTTTTATGCCCATCTAAACTTGCAGTGCCTTGTTAACGTATTCACGAATCACTGCGCTACTACGGATGAAGGCTCAGTTCAGTTTTTTTTTTCTCGTAGCTTTGTCATGGGAGCTAGGTTAGTCGCGACATCGCCGCCTTGCAGCAAAGACCTGTAAATGCACTACGTCATGAAAATGCTAAAATTAATTGGACAGCCGCAATATTCCTAATGGGGAGAGATCATTATCGCGAAAAATGCATGATTTATTCATACTGACCTGCATAAATAAAAAAATCGCCAGGCCTGCGCGGAACGCGCAGCACAGTCACAGCGAAAGCTGGAAGAGCGGCCTTTCTAGAGCCTTTTTTATACACTCTTCTGGAAACTACTACAAGCGCACTTGCATGGTACCCACTACGCCGTAAATCATCAGAATTTTTGTGTAGTGGGGAAGCGTCTGCTATGTCAATATTCGTCATTCTTCGGAAAAGCGTGGTACCCGCTACACACTTGTAACGCATTATGTCACTTTGTTGATGCAGTGGCTGACGACGATGAAGAAGAATTATGCCTGAGGCTTTTGTAATGGGTTGGAGCATTGAACGACCTACTCGTTACGCAAATCGCATTGTGTGACGCCTAGTTGTTACTTTAATGTTCTAAAACGCTTTACAACACACGTTAACGCGATTCCTTACCCGACGTGAAGCCTGCATAGGGTCAGTTTGCACTGCAGTATCAAGCAGCGGCGTAGCTCAGTGGTAGTGTGCTGGGCTGCCACGCAGAGGACCCGGGTTAGATTCCCATTCTGTCATAGGTGTTTTTTATTTAGTTAGTTTTTTTCTTATTTCGTGCGATATTGGTTACGGACACCGGCGGCGGCGGCGGACAACTACGGCGCAAAAAAGACCCTTGTTGTGATCTCATAACAGCTTTCGCTGTAAAAGTGTGCATGACATCCGTATATCGTTGCGGTGTCATCGCTCCATGTGCTCTCGATGTGGGTGTGCGTTTAGTACCGTGCTCGCACGTGCTAAGGTTCTATATTGCAAGCCAAGTAACGTTGTCGCACCCAGAACAGGTAGATGAAGCAGTTTCAGACTGGGAATCTGACCGCGCATTCAGCACAAAACATTCAGCATGGTATTGTTAGGCTTCGTATTTTCTGAAGCGTCACCCAGGTGTTGCGCTATCACGGCCGACGGGGAACCGAATGCTGTCAATAACAATAACTGAATAAACGCGAAAAATGTAGGTGGCATTCACGTAAGTGCAGTGCCGTGGTCCACCAAAAAAGATATTCCCGCAAAAAGAAAGAAAATTTTGGGGCAGCTACGCACTAGTGGTGCGAAGACTGGGGAAAGAGCGGAGCTGGTGGCGGTCCCCTCTTCCTCACTCTCACTGCCCTTTCCCACTTTTTGCTATACTGTACTGTAGGTACATGGCTGCACATGCTTCATCAGCTCCCCTCCTCCTTTCCCTCTTGCCCACCCTCACTTCCCTTTCCCACCCTATTGCTATACTTCACTATACAAGGCTAGCCTATACTTTACTCCCTCATGTCCGTTCTCGGCACCCTCACTTCCCTTCGCCACCCCCTTGCTATACTATACTAAACTATACAGACTGTGCACCAATTGAGTATTCAGCCTTTGCGCGCCGAAGTGCGGCGTTCCCTCAGAGGCATCGCAGTATTAGTCCTCCTATGAGCGACGCCTTCGCGCTGGAGCCGAGGGGGTCCAAGTTGTACGTTCATCGACCAGGGAGAGAAGACCTCCCCGGGATGCAATATGATGCAAGGATGCATTGCCATCTCCAGATGCACGCTTTCACAACAGTGGATCAATGCCGCAAAGAGTGAAGCACCCCGGCAACACGCCCCTGGATCTCTCATTAGCCGAAAGTGACGCCACCTGATTGGGACTGCCGTTTGGAAGAACATGAGATCACTCACCTCAGTTCGTGGTTCGCTGAAAGTGACGTGATGTAAGGCTTCATAAGCCGTAAAACCATGGAGAGACAGGGCGCCATCGTCTTCTCCTGGCCATGGGCCGCAGCGTACGATTGGCCGGCGAAAACGATGGGCCTCTGCAGTCATTTTACCAAATTCTTTTACCGTACCTAATGTGAACAAACACAAGTTTCTCCGTACGTACCCAGCATATCTCGGCCAGCTACCGCACATCAACGGCGAGACAAAATAAAGGCTATGCTTTACTCTTTCCCCTCCTAATTCCCCTTCTCCTCACCTCACATCTCTCCTACTCCCTTCCCTTTCCCAGCCCCTTACTACTCTACAAGGCTATGGTATGCTCTGCTAGCTTGTCTGGATAGCCGAGTGATTACGACGCTCGCCTTGTATCGAAGGCGAACTGTATACACATACCGAAAGATATATCGGATATTGTGTCCACTTTTCGTTATGTATACTAGTTGTGCCGACGCAGACGGCCCCGTAGCGCAAAGTGCCAAAGATACCGTGACCTGCGGTCTGGCGTCCATACTTCCCATTGGGCCTGCCAAGCAAGCTCCTATTGTAATGCGAATTGATTACTCGTCGCCTTGGCACCAAGGCGACAAGACTTTCGAGCGCTCACGAGACGCTGACATACATCTTGCATTTTGCCGCCTCCTGCGACGAGTGTCAGCTGTCAGAGTGACCACGTGCTTTGCGGCGAAATGGCAACAAAAACGAATGCAGGGTGCGTTCTGAGGGCCAACTTCAAAAATTATTTTGTTTCTTAGAACAAAAAAAGCCGGCAGATCCCACGCACTGTGGGAATCAATGTAATGCGAAAAATTTGGTGTACCTCAAGCTAACGAAACGGCCGCGAGCGCGCCATGAGCGTGGCATGCAAGTCATGTCGCACATGACAATTCATAATTTCCATATTACCACTGGTCATTTATGTTCGTCATACAGTCATGTCACACAATACCAAATTTGGTGTAGATCAAGCTAACGAAACGGCCGCGAGCGCGCCATGAGCGTGGCATGCAAGTCATGATGCGCATGACATCTCATGATTTCCGTATTATCACCTGCCAGTGATGTTCGTCCTACAGTCACGTCACTCAATACCAAATTTGGTGTAGATCAAGCTAACGAAACGGCCGCGAGCGCATGCAAGTCATGTCCCACATGACAAGTCATGATTTCCATATTACCACTTGTCATTTATGTTTGTCATACAGTCACGTCACTCAATACCAAATTTGGTGTATATCAAGCTAATGAAACGCCCGCGAGCGCGCGCCATGAGCGTGGCATGCAAGTCATGTTGCGCATGACATCTCATGATTTCCGTATTATCACCTGCCAGTTATGTTCGTCCTACAGTCACGTCACTCACTACCAAATTTGGTGTACCTCAAGCTAACGAAACGGCCGCGAGCGCGCCATGAGCGTGGCATGCAAGTCATGTCGCACATGTCAATTCATAATTTCCATATTACCACTGGTCATTTATGTTCGTCATACAGTCATGTCACTCAATACCAAATTAGGTGTATATCAAGCTAACGAAACGCCCGCGAGCGCGCCATGAGCGTGGCATGCAAGTCATGATGCGCATGACATCTCATGATTTCCGTATTATCACCTGCCAGTGATGTTCGTCCTACAGTCACGTCACTCAATACCAAATTTGGTGTAGATCAAGCTAACGAAACGGCCGCGAGCGCATGCAAGTCATGTCCCACATGACAAGTCATGATTTCCATATTACCACTTGTCATTTATGTTTGTCATACAGTCACGTCACTCAATACCAAATTTGGTGTATATCAAGCTAATGAAACGCCCGCGAGCGCGCGCCATGAGCGTGGCATGCAAGTCATGTTGCGCATGACATCTCATGATTTCCGTATTATCACCTGCCAGTTATGTTCGTCCTACAGTCACGTCACTCAATACCAAATTTGGTGTAGATCAAGCTAACGAAACGGCCGCGAGCGCATGCAAGTCATGTCCCACATGACAAGTCATGATTTCCATATTACCACTTGTCATTTATGTTTGTCATACAGTCACGTCACTCAATACCAAATTTGGTGTATATCAAGCTAACGAAACGGCCGCGAGCGCGCCATGAGCGTGGCATGCAAGTCATGTCCCACATGACAAATCATGATTTCCATATTACCATTTGTCATTTATGTTTGTCATACAGTCACGTCACTCAATACCAAATTTGGTGTAGATCAAGCTAACGAAACGGCCGCGAGCGCGCCATGAGCGTGGCATGCAAGTCATGTTGTTCATGACATGCACGTAATTATTTGCATATTACCACCTGTCATTTATGTTGGTCATGCAGAAATGTCTCATCGCACCAATGTTTAGATATATCAAGTTAAGAAAGCGGCCTCAGGAGCACTTCGGCCATGGCATGTAAATCATACTTTTCATGACAAGTTAGTCACAATTTTCATGATATGACCAGCCACTTATGTTTGTCATACAGTCATGTTATGCCATACCAAATTTGGTATAAATCCCATAAACGATACGGCCAGGAGAGCACAAAGTCGTAGGCAGCTAGATAGATAGACAGACAGACAGACAGACAGACAGACAGACAGACAGACAGACAGACAGACAGACAGACAGAGAGATAGATAGATAGATAGATAGATAGATAGATAGATAGATAGATAGATAGATAGATAGATAGATAGATAGATAGATAGATAGATACGCTCAAAGTCGCCGAAGTTCGCTAAGAAATGCTTCGCATTTAAAATAATTTGATTAGACTTTATTCATTACTTAGCCATGCAGTGATCTTGATTATCAAACGCCGCATCATGAGGATTTTTACTTGGAATGCATCAGTACGAAAAGTACGGTCAAATATGCGACAAATCACATATTTTCTCTGATTTCACAATTGGGGGGGGGGGGGGGGGGGGTATTTTGAGTCTGTTACAACCCTAAACATTTTTGTACAAAAATACACTTTCCTGAAAAACAATATCAATATTAAGATAGCTTAGTGAGTGTTCGAGTTAGTTTATTAATAAGTCACCAACTTAGTCGAATTTCGTTGTTTTTTTAAATACGTACCAGGCGGTTAAACACAAAAATTTCGTAATTGTTAAATACCACAACTAAACATCTGTAGTATCTTATGAGCCGTTTCGAAGCTCAACCCGTAAAAATAGATGTTATATGCATTTTTCTATTACCCACAGTTTAACCCGAGCAAGTGAACTTTGAGGGGTCGCCACTGTCTTGAAAAATTTTTGGAGCAAAAATGTTTAGCCACAATACTCCATGCGGTATGCGAAAAAAGTAGAAATTTTATCAGCAAAATCTACGATGTGTGAGTGCCACGTCTGGGGCACTTGAAATGGAATGACCCAATAACATTTCCACAAAGAGTCCAGATTCTTAGAGCAAGTCAGCACGAATGTATGCGGACATTCTCATTTCATTCTCGAGTTGCTCACAGGGCCTCTGCCTTAAGCTGGCATGCACCCACGGTGCGCAGCATACAGAAACTTGAATTTGGATTTTATTCCGGAAAGAAATTATTAATGTGGAAGGGGCGCTTTTTTGTGTTCCTCCTTAGCGCTGCGATAAATTATGCAAAATAATTGCAGCCCCTGCAAACGCCTGTACGTGTGATATCGTCTCATGCTCGCGCATCCACTTATCATTTATTGGAATGTCAGTTTAAGAATACAAGGTGACGAGGCCACTGAAGAGGTATTGCTTTGGATCATCAAAAAAAAAAAAAGATAGAAAAGGCGCTTCTGCAAGCATTCAAACCATCCATGGAAACCACTCGTCCGCAAGAGTCAACCTTATACTTTATTCTTCTTGCGAGCGTAACCGAGTTTCTTTGAATACCACACGCGAAGTTCTTACTTGTGCGCAGAAAGCCTGTCACAAGCCTTGCTTGAGAATTAGATTGCCGACGAAGCCTTTCTGTTATCCGAGTGCACTTTGGTCGTGAACAAGATAAAAGGCGAAATAAAAGGGATAGTCTCGAATAACAGCCGCCCACTTTACTCGTCCCTGCGGAGGCTTTACTTCTACTCCATTCTGAGTGTTCTGTGTGTTGCATCTTATCGTATAGCGGCATCGACTTCAGGAAAAAAAGCCGGTGAACCGTTTTATGCCTCTCAGGGGCGAGAAAGTTTACAAAGCATTAGCCCCTGGAGAGAGAGTTCGCGGCAGCACCACATAAATAAAGAAAAGAGAGTGAAAGAAGATGGGCCAGTGGGTGGCACGTAAGCTATAACATAAAAAAAACGTTTTGGTGGTATTCACAGCAAACACATATACTAAAAAAGAAACGGCCCATGTGGATTGAAACAGCGCTTTTCTTTCATCCCTACTATGAAGATAGGATCAAAGGGAGGTTAAAATATAGGGAAAGTAGATAGAAGTACAAGGGTGGAAAGGCACAGACCACACACAGATAATCACAGCAGGCCACTATCTCCCCGGATTCTCACGGCAAGTGATCGCTTATCCCTTTCCTGCCCGAGAAAAATATAATAGAAAAATTGCTAACTTGCTCAAAAATTATTAATGTTTGCTCTATTGTAATTAAGTTTTCAAAAGTTAAACTGTAAGAATCGCAGTATTTGATCAAGAAAACAGCCCCGCACATATGTGCCGGCTGGGCTTTTATTCATGTGATTCACTGCAGCGAGGAATACACTCATAACGGCTAAGACAAAGCAAAAATTGCATGGTCAGCGCTGCGAATGCAACATTTTAAGGTATTGTGTGTTACTTGTGAGGCACAGGTATAATTTGCACTTCATACAACGCGTCCTTGGACAAAAAGCTACACTTGACAGCCTGCAGTGATGTGCAGATGTCAAGCTGTATACTGATTGCCAGTGGTACGTATAGCTGAGTCCAATCGCTTGGCTACGCTGGGCGCCTTTTGCACTCCAGTAAAGTTGTCTAAGGATTGATCTTGTGACACATTTTTTTTCCGCTTTCAATCCTTGGGCGCCTGGTGACGAGAAAAGTTCCTCAGAGATCGGATGCAGCCCATGACCAGGTCCATACCTAAAACTGCTTGATCTTTTGCGCAGTTACTTGCAAAGTTGTTCTATGTCTACAACTAGGGCACACTGCCGTTTTGTCAGCAGTAACTGCAAAGATGGTTGCATTAAATTAGTGTGAGAAAGTCGGCAAAGGAGTCTTGACGACAACAACAAGAACGTCGGATGTCTCACCATTTCCAAACAGGTGAGACTTTCCAGCCGAATGTGCCTTCTTCCAAAAAACATCAATTTTACTGAAACTGGCAGGACAGGGTGAGTGGTCATCTGACCCAGTTATTACGGAGGCGACTGCTAAAAAACTCGCCTTCCATACTCCAGTTTTCATCACTAAGTTGGCTCGAACCACCAATATGAATCTCTGTCAATTCGTCAACGTGGTCTCTACCCAATTCTGACGCAACACACCAGGAGGCTCAATATCTCTTCTATGTCTTCTTCATTCTCTGGTTTGAAAATCTCGGCATATGAAAAAGAAAAAAAATATTCAGCGCCCACAGAAGCTTCATCTCTAAGTTAGACAATTTTAGCAATTTTAAACCTCAATGTTATTTATTATCCTTAGAATTTCACTGGCGATACTGAAACTCTATATGATAGGCAATGTAAAATCTAACACTTTGAAATATAATGCATGTTGTCACAACACATTCACAAAATTAATATTTTCTGCGTCAATAGTGAACACAATTCACGCACATCACTTCGCGTCACTAACTTCACATGTAAGAAAACATCAGAAAACACTAACCAAAGAAGTGCAAATTAGATGCCAAGAAAGCTGAACGCAATAAAAAAACAGAATGCGCAGGCGCAACCGCGCGCGAACGAGTCAACCTGCGCCACTCTGTCATGCACTTGACGAGGACTAAAGCCCAGCCCGCACAAACGTGCGGGTCACTTCTTTCATGCGTGAGTACACAGCGTGTGTGGTAAGAACACGTAATTTTTTTAGCGAAGTATGTTTTTCAAAGCCGTAATATTCCTTTCAAATGCATACACTCCCGAAAAAAATGTATAACAAGAAGGAGCGTTGATTTACACGTCTGAGGTAGCTGCTGTCGGCGCACGTGCTCAGACGGCATTTTTCGTAGAAGATTACTCGCCCTCTGGTGTTGAAATTATTGAACTGCTGAACCAGATATATTCCCGTAAACATTGATTTCAGCGGCACAGAGCTATGAAACCGAAACTGAAACAGGTGCCGTTCGATGAGCGTCTTTATTGACCCACACGTTTGTGCGGGTCAGGCTGTAAAGGGTTATAGCATAACAAATACTTTTTCAGGCTTCGGCCACTTGAGCAGAACTGATGCCCTGGAAAATTCTACATGATAGACAAGGACGAAGATGAAATATAACAAGGACACAGCGCCGTCTCCTTGCCTTCTTTCTTTTCTCATCCTTGTCAAGACGGCCCAGGAATGGCGCTGGTCCCGGGTTTGATCAACGAACCAGGATGAATTTTTCGGCAACTAAGAAGCTTTCTTCCCGAGAAATTCGCATGGATTTCCCTGCGACTTTGTGCTACAAACGGGTGCTTGTCAATTTCCGTTTCTTAACCCCTCCGTAACCTTGCGGGATTCTGCAAAATTGATTTGCAATGATATGAGTCTTGCGCTTCTAGTTGTCGATAAATACGCCCTTGCGCTGCCAACTGCTAGCTTTCCGGTTAGCTCAGTTGGTAGAGCGACCGTCCTGGAAAGGCGTTGGTACCGGGGGCAGTGCCCGGACCAGGAAGAACTTCTCGGCATCTAAGAAGCTTTCTTTCTGAGAAATCTGTATGGATTTCCTTGTGGAATCGTGTTACAAACAAGTGGTTGTCAGTTTCACTTTTAAATGCGAAGCGTTTCTTAGCGAACCAAGGACACTTTAAGCGTTTCTATCTATCTATCTATCTATCTATCTATCTATCTATCTATCTATCTATCTATCTATCTATCTATCTATCTATCTATCTATCTATCTATCTATCTATCTATCTATCTATCTATCTATCTATCTATCTATCTATCTATCTATTGTGATGGGAGGGTAAGAGGGTTTCAGGAATATGACTGTCTGGTCATGAAATGAATAATGTCACAATCCTGTCACGCATAGGTCGGCGAACTCATTCATGAGTCGACTCACTCGGACTCACTCAGACTGAGATCGAGCTGTGAGTCTGAGTCTGAGTGAGTCCGGGTGAGTAAAATTTTGGTGAGTTTGAGTCCGGAGTGAGTCCGGTTAAAAAAATTTTCGTGAGTCTGAGTACGAGTGAGTCCAAAGCGCAAGATATATTTCTTGAATATCTACTCATTTTGAGCATTACTATCAGCCTTGCCAGGATCCACGGTTTTACTCAGGTCTACTAACACATATTCCAAAGCAGTGTCGTTCATAAATCATTTCAATATTTTTTGATCAGAGGTGCGAATTACGTAGGGGGGTGCCTTGACCCCCCCCCCCCCCTTCCCCCGTTAATTTTTCCTGGGAAGTTCTAAATAAATATATGTTATGTTGTCATCCCTTTCACGAAAAATGACCTTACTGGTTTGCGAGCACTCATAACTTGTTTAGAAGGTACATATCAAACGGCGCCAAGAAGAGCCCGATTACGTGAGATATTGGTGTTAAAGAGCATTGACACCATGGTCGAAAAGCTAACTCTAGGCTAACGGACTCATGAGTCGACTCACTCGCACTCACTCAGACTCAGATCGAGCTGTGAGTTTGAGTCTGAGTGAGTCCGAGTGAGTTATGTTGTGGTGAGTTTGAGTCCGAGTGAGTCCGGTCGAAGAAAATTTTGGTGAGTGTGAGTCCGAGTGAGTCCGGCTCAGGAAAAGTTTGGTGAGTCTGAGTCTGAGTGAGCCCTGAGCGCAAAATATATTTCATCAGTGAGTCTGAGTGAGCTCCACAAGTTTTTCCGACCTATGAGTCGTGGAACCCCTTCCTCCAGACACGAGTGTCACATACTCGTATGCCACGTATACCACGGGCCGTAGTATGCGGGTATGCGTCATAGATGAGTGACAGTTTATATCTACCCAGGAACGGCGAGAACAGAAATTTGTGATTTAAATGCTCGTTAAGAAAAATCGACACCGGCAGTGTTGACCCGGTGAACATAGGTCGGCAAAAAATTTAGAGCTCACTCAGACTCGAGAAGTGGCGCTCGTGCGGATGTGTTGACACGTCGGCTCCCGCTTCTCTGAATGTTTTGGACCAGATTTTTGTCCAAATCAAGAAGGATAGCGCATCAATCGACGCAGTTCGTCGAGAGGATCACGAGGACACCAAAATCTCACCGGTGGGTGGTTTTTCGGTCTTGCCAGAGACTTTTCTTTCGGACCACGCTGGGCTCGTTAAGAAGCCTAACGCGCCAAGCATAACGGAACAGTCGGGCGGTCGGCGGGCCTAGGCCTAACGGGCCGCGGCGCAAATATGGCCTCCAATCCCGGTGTGGCGATTGTGGAAGGCATGGAGATTAATACACAGGAACCGGAGTGCTCGGGCTGGATCGAAGTCCTAGGCAGGAGGAAAAGAAACAGCGATCGGGGCAAACCCAACAAGGCGGCGCCCACGGAAGAGAAAAATGACGAAAACGGTGGCCGCCGCACGGCTGCCCCACGAAATGTGCTAAAGCGGATCGTGGACGCGTCAAGAATTCCCGGACTACCAAGGGAGCATTTCAAGACTATTGTCAGACCCCGCGGAGGGCTGGATGTGAAGAAGGCGGACTTAATCCTGTTCAAGCGGGCGCTGGCCACGGCAGCCTCTTTGTCTCCAGAACAAGTGTATGACGACACGTTGTGCGCCAACAACTTTCAGAACATTCTAGTAGTTGCCACGCCATTCGAGGCGAACGCGCGTGCCTACGCCAGGGTCGAGCGGATTCTCTTGGGAGGCAAGGCCGTCGAAGTGGCAGCCTACGTGGCTGCGTCAGACGACACGTGCAAGGGAGTGGTACGAGGGATCAACCCGGACCTTAGTGAAGCAGATTTGACTGCAATGGTGGTCAACTGTAGAAACCCCGAGGCGCTGGGAGTCCGAAGAATCAAGAGGACGCCCACGATCGTGGTGCTCTTCGAGGGACAAAAAGTGCCAAAACATGTTTACTTTGAAGGTGTCCGATACCCCTGCACCCTTTACCGCAGGCAAGTGGACGTTTGTTATGCATGCGGTGAGCTCGGCCACAGATCCGATGTGTGCCCTAACGGCGAAGGTCAGAAGAAATGTCGGGGATGTGGCATGTCTTCACCACAAGAGGACCACCAATGTGATCCAAAGTGTTCCATTTGTGGAGGCGCGCATCAGACGGCGGACCGCAAATGCAGGCACCGCTTCCAGATGCCGTACATCGTGCGTCAGAGGCGGCGTCGCCGCCGCCGGCAGGCCCAGGAAGCGCAGAAGGCGACAGGGCCACATGGCTCTGGTGCAGCGGGTGGTGG
This sequence comes from Rhipicephalus appendiculatus, assembly GCA_030522465.1. Lineage (NCBI taxonomy): Eukaryota > Metazoa > Arthropoda > Arachnida > Ixodida > Ixodidae > Rhipicephalus > Rhipicephalus appendiculatus. The sequence goes on along the minus strand of JALIZH010032933.1, from coordinate 4,555,504 downwards.
AGATGCGGCGGCGGGAAGGCGTGCCTCTTCCCGAAGACAGTCGGCTTCGACAGGGCGTTACGGCTCCAGGGAGCGTTCCGGCAGCAGAGTACGCTCCCGCTCCAGGGGGGCGCTCCGGCAGCAAAGCACGCTCCCTCTCCCGGGGGCGCCCACGCTCCAGAGTTCGAGTCAAGGAGGCGACTACTTACGCGGACAAGGCCCAGTCGAACACTACGTCTGCTAAAAAGGTAACACAGGGCACTGAGCCAGAGCATAAGAAGGAACAACGAGAAATCACAGCGTTAAAGAAGGAGAATGCCGAGCTTAAGGAGGCACTGCGAAAGCTTAGGGCAGAGTTTGAGCTCTTTCGGAACTCACAGAGTGGTCACTGTAGCACGTCGCCTATTCTTAGGCAGGCGAGTGGGCAGGCTAAGCGCAAAGCTCTCTATCCACCTCCCGTGATTGAAATTGAGGCAGATCAGATGGAAGAGTCGCCCGAGATCGCACCTAAGCTCGCGTCGGGGGGATAGTACGTCGATAGAAGAATCCCTCAAGCAAATCAGGGAGGCCTTGAGAATCCAGTGTGAAGCTACCGAGCACTTGGCCGGTACCATTACCTCTCTAACTCGTAGGATGGGTGTGTTGGAATCCAAAGTGGTAGACCTCGGCAGACCGAAAGTTGCGGTCAGTAAGGTCCAGAAGGCACATCAGGACCAGGAGTCAGCAGCGAGTCATCTCACTGCGTTAAAGGGGATGCTAACTAACTAGAGTCAAAATGGCGGGTGAATCAGAAAATATTATTATCTGGCGGTGGAATTGCGCCAGCTTTCATAGGCGTAAGGCTGCGTTACAGCAGTTCGTCAAAGCACAAATGATTAGGCCACACGTCCTGCTCCTGCAGGAAACTCTCTGCGAAGTGGCAACTTTCTCAGGTTACCGCGTGGTTGCAATGAAAGGTGAGCATGGCAGGGGCATCGCCGCAATGATTAGAAAGGGTATCTCCTTTCAGGAACATGAGATTCGAATTAGTAATGCAGACTCTAGAATGAGTCTAGAGGCGCAGCTTGTCGAGGTTATCCCCAATGGGAAAATTAGACAGAATTTATTCATTCTCAATATTTATAGTCCTCCATCGTCTCAGAGGCAGTGCTTTCACGCCCTCATAAACAGGGCAGCAACTATTGCTGGTAATAAGCCCCTGCTAGTGGTTGGAGATTTTAACGCTCCACACACGGCCTGGGGGTATACTAGGCTAACAGTGAAAGGGGCTAACCTAGTCAAAGTGGCTTCAGATTTCACACTCACCCTAGTGTCGGATCCGCGATTTCCCACGAGGATTGGCAATTCGGTCTCGAAAGACACGATGCCAGACCTTAGCTTCGTCAGAAATGCGGAGACAACTTCGGGCTAATCTACAGGAAAATTTAGGAAGCGACCACTACATAGTAGCGCTCTCGGTCAAAATCAGTACCGCTCCGTCTAGAATTTACAAATATGTAGATTGGGATCTATTCAGGAAAATACGAGATGATGATGAGGTAGAGTACGAAACGTTGAGTCAGCTGTTTGTGCAAATCCGAAAAGATGTAGAGAAGCCCACCAAAGAAATCCCCACGATGCTAGAGGTTCCCGGTATGGATGCACATCTGGCACACCTCCTGGAGGCCAAACAGTCCGTGTTGAAAAGATGGAAAACGCAGAGGCTAAACCGGAGGCTCAGGAAGAAGGTCGCCGAACTTAACCGGAGCATAGAGGAGTACTGTGGAGAGCTTAACAGACAGCAATGGAGGGAAGCTTGCTCGGCAGCGGACGGGAGAATGCGCACGGGAGGAAAGTGGACCCTGCTAAAACACTTGCTTGATGACGGTCAAACCAAAGGCAACCAGAGATTAGCTATTGATAGACTAATTCACAATCAGAAGGAAGAGGGCCAAACCGAAGCGTCCCTTTTCCAAGAACTGGCCTCTAAATACCTCCCGGTTGGTCCAAGCGGGCACAGTACTCCTCAGTACGAAGGTGCGACCGCCCCGGATCTCGACGCCCCTTTCTCGGAGGCGGAGGTTAGGGAAGTCCTACACAGCTTGAATAGCAGATAAGCTCCAGGACCGGACGGCATAACGAACTGGCTCTTGAGGAACCTGGATGATAAGGCTATCAACGCTATTGTTAGAGAAATAAATAGAGTTTGGGAAGGGGGCTTAGTCCCGGAATCATGGAAGCAAGCGACAGTAATTCTCATTCCAAAACCCGGAAAATCACCTAGCCTAGATAATCTCCGCCCTATTTCACTCACCTCATGCTTAAGTAAAGTGGCCGAACACGCTATACATAACAGAATCTCCAGGCACATAGAGCGTGAGGAGTTGTTTCCGTACAACATGGTTGGATTTAGGCCTTCACTCTCCGCTCAAGATGTAATGCTCCTGCTCAAGACCCAGGTTATAGACAATAGAAGCAGGGACGTGAGGGGCATATTGGCCTTAGATTTGTCCAAGGCATTCGATACGGTGGCGCACGACTTCATTTTCAAGGAAATCTCGGAGCTGAACCTGGGTAATCGATTCTTTACCTTTGTGGAATCCTTCCTCAGGAGCAGGACGGCGGCTATTAGAATAGGACAATCGAAATCTGAAACATTTAAGCTCGGACGTAAAGGTACACCTCAGGGCGCGGTAATATCTCCCCTCTTGTTCAACATCGCGATGCACAGGCTTTCAAAGAGATTATCAGTGGTACCAAACGTGGAACACGCGATCTACGCGGATGATATCACCATTTGGTGCCCGGGAGGTTCGGAAGCAGCCGTCGAGCAGGCGCTACAGGAAGCCCTTGACGTTACTGAGTCATTCCTTGAAAGGACAGGACTTCAGCTTTCCCCCAAAAAAATCCGAACTATTGCTGTACAGGCCGTCGAGGCAGGGGGGTTAGGGGGTTAACACCTTTGGACCAGATTCCTATTAATGTCTATACGAGGGATGGTCAGAAGATCCCCAGAGTCGACTCCATCAGAATCCTTGGGCTGCTGCTTGACTCCAGGGGCTGTAATGCCAAGACCATCGCTCATCTGACGTCCAAAACTGAAAACATTCTTAGACTAATCATGAGAGTATCTAATAAGAAAGGAGGTATCGGTGAGGACAACCTGCTCAGGGCGCATCACGCATTCCTAATGAGTCATGTGAATTATGTTGTTTCGGCCCTACACTGGACAAAAACGGAGAGGGACAAACTCGACACCCTGATGCGGAAAAGCATCAAGAAAGTCTTGGGCATCCCGATCACAACAAGCACGGAGAAACTCCTGCAGCTTGGGGTGCACAACACTACTCTTGAGCTGATTGAAGCACAAAGGTCTGCACAGGTTGTGAGGCTTTCGGGCTCTAGGGCTGGCCGACGTCTTCTAGAGGCAGCGGGTCTTCCACCTAGCTTCAGCAAGGGGGAGGTGGTTCAACTTGACGTTAAGGTTAGAGGCACTTACGTCGTTGATCCATTTCCTAGGAACGTACATCCGCACCACAATAAGGGAAGGCGAGTAGCGCGAGCTAAGGCGTTTTTAAGGAAGACGACAGGTACTGAATCTTTTGTGGATGCTGCCCAGTATGGATGCACGGGTAAATTCACTGTTTCTGCAGTTAGCGACAGGGGCGAACTTCTCTCCGCAGCTTCGGTAAGGACTAGCATGGCAATCGGTAAGGACTAGCAATCGCAATGCTAGATCCCCAACGAACTACTATCTACACGGACTCCCGAGCGGCGGTCAGGGCCTTCGCCTCGGGCCTCGTAGCTAAAGAAGCGGCAGCAATTCTACAAAAGAAGTCAGTAGCCGAAACTGTGCATCACATTACTTGGTTCCCAGCCCACATGGGAGATGACGTGCTGCCGGGTCGCCTGAACCCCAATGAGATAGCCCACCGCCGAGCGCGAGAACTCACGCACCGCGACGGAGGTGGGACCTCTACGGGTTCGGAGACTATTGGGCACAGTGACCCTCTCCTTACGTTTCATGAGATTACGGCTCATACGTGTTTCTTTTTCAATAAACTTCCAGTTGCGAGTGTGCGCCTTTGTTGTCGTCTTCTGCCTCTTGTCCCTGTTCCGTAGTGCGCCCCACTTTTTTGCTTTTAAAATGCTCCTTCAAGACAGGCGGTGCGTTTCCGCTTTCCTTGAACGAGCAATCGACCGCAGTCCTCGCACGCGGAAGGATGTTATCGCTTGCGCCCTCCGTGAGACGGAAATGGGCCGGCTCGTTTCATCTCTACTTAAAGGGACACGAAAGGCAAATAACAATTTACATCAGACTGAAAGATCAATGTTGGAGAGCGTCTAAAACGTCAATATTATCAACAGCAGTGCTCCACAAATCGAGAAATTAAGGTAAATATACGACACCATATGTGCCACGAGTGGCACATTTTGGAATGATCCCGATGACGTCAAGTGTCCCGAGCACAATTAATCTCTAGTACTCAAACCAATTGCAATAAAAAAGAACTTTCAATCCATTACAACACGTAATAAAATGCTGCTTGTCCGTTTCTGTTTGATTCATGGAAAAAGGAACCGCTTGGCGTAACCATGGGGAACGGCGCGAGTGGTTGAAAAGTTCCGTTTTCGACGAACTGCGCTTCGCTCAGGCGGTCACGCCTTAGAAGTAGCCTAGTTTCGGTATCGCGTACAGCTGCGTGGGCTTCGACAAAATTCCGCGTGCATGTGATGTTGCCGGATGCCCGAATGGTGTACGTCGCTTGAGCTGCAGCAAAGACGCCAACGCGACTTTCCACTGGGTGCCGCAAAACGAGCCCCTACGCTCGAAGTGGCTGAGCGCCGTGCCTCTGCGCAAGTGTGCAAAACAGCCAAAAAAAAAAAATGCCCCCACCTCCCCGAAGGGAATCGTGAGCAAATGCGAATGCATTTCGCGCGCGCTTCACTCCATTTATATATGGTGGTTGTGGTTCGAAGAAGGAAAAGGCGCCTAATTTCTGCAGCCCGGTCGGGAGCACGGCGCAGCGCCTGTTTTTTTTTGTTTTTTTTTATTTATTGCGGTAGCTCCGCTGAGCTCCCGCGATGCGAGCGCCCTCACGCGCCAGAGCGCGCTCCTCCTCTCCACTTTGCTAGGGGCGAGGATAAGCGCGCGCGCCCGCAGCTTTTGCTATGGGAGAGAGAGTGAGAGCGGAGAGATAACACCTGCCGGCGCGCGGACACCTCCTCAACCTATCCTCCTCCCCGCGGACAACGCCGGACAACGCCGCCTGACATAGCCCGACTAAGAAATGCATTCGCATTTAAAAAAAAAACTGCGCGTGTGCTCGCTGCACTTTCGTGCGGAGAATTACGAGATCCCCCGCAACTTTGGCAAGATTTGCAATGTGCCCTTACGAGCAGTGCTCTGCTGCTACTAGTGTCGGCGGCCGCGCAGTAAAGGCGGGCAACGTTGGGCAAGACAAGTGATACGTCAGAAGGTTCGTTTTCAGGCGGGTGATCTGAAGTGCGATAACGCCGTGCGGACCACTAAAACGTAGCGTTATTTCAAAATAAGCATTTCGTTGGTACGAAAGTAGCACTAAGAGGTTTCTAGACCGCTATTTCAACAATCAACGTCGACTTAATATTTGCCTTTAGGGTCCCTTTAAGCCGCGTTCGTCGCCAGCGCTCGTGCGCTTTTTACTACTCGCGGGTAAGACATACGATGCGTGGGGGGATGTTATCAATTTGGACTTTATACGGAACATGAAGGCGATGGCAAAAGCCCGTCGAGAGTGTCCATATAACTGCTATCGCAAAAAAATACTGCCGCCAAGGTGTCGCATGAGGTCACTATAGAAGGGGCTTTTGACGGACGGTTGGGGAATAACAATTATTGGGGTTTTGCGTCCGAATACCACGATATCATTATGAGAGAATGAGTATAGTGGAGGGATCCGGAAATTTTGGCCACCAGGGGTCATTTACCGTGCACCTAAATCTAAGCACATGGACCTGTTGCTTTTTGCCTCCAACGAAATGACGCCGCCGCGACCGGGATTTGATCCTGCGACCTTGACAGTTGGCGAGCTATAAGCTCATTCATGAATAACGCAAGAACACTGGAAAGTCAATGAGAGTATGTTCACAAGTTTGTATATGCACACACGTTTACAAGGTATACATGATCCACATTTCAATAGTGCTCTGGCTTCAACACACACATTTCATTCATATGTACACAACCTGCAACGTAAACAAATCGAAGCATAGTCGTGTATGCACAGACGCACGTACACATACCTCAATGCGAAACGCATAAGCTTATACAGGGTGTGCGAGCGAACTCTAGCGAGAGTTTAAAATTATGCCGACGACTCTATCACAACGTGACCAAATTTATGTTGCTGACTATGGCATGAAGTAAGTCAGAGTATTTTTTTGCGTTCTGATTAATTGCTTGATTAGGCAACTTTAATGAACGAACTTTTAAAGGAGTGAAGCTGGATAAAAATTCCGGTGAGAAAGTTGTAAATCGCTTTTGAAAACGTCCGATTAAACTGTTTCGAACTTTCTATCAATTAAGTGTTACAGTTTTTCTGCGCACTGCGGAACCGGCTAAATACAAAAAAAAAATATCGGCAGATCCCACGGCTTGTGGGAACCGGTTTCATGCGAAGCAATCAGCGGGTATTGTCTATGCTACATTATTTGGCTTTGAGCCAACTGTTGCGAGATGGATCAACGTGTTTTTCTAAGCGTAGCAGTTGTGTGCAAATCGTGGTCTTACCAGGCACGTCGAGTACACCGGCGTTTAAAGGGTAAATTATGGTCTGACGTCAGGTCAGCACTCACTTTAGAACACAGACGTCAGTATTATCGAAACGAAGTAACTCGAAACGAAGTACTATCGAAACGAATACGTAACTTTCGTTAGCGTATTCCTCCGGGTTCGACCACCTCTTTAATGTAGCTGACTGAATTATAGGAATGCAAATGTAATGTCTAGTAGACTTCTATGAAAGCGGAGCCAACACTGGATCACAACTGACATTAACCCAGCAGGACGCCTATATCATAGGAGTGAATTAATGTTTATTTCTTTGTTATAAAATTAGATATCCAGCACTCAAACCGCAATTAACGCTGCACCGACATTACACTTGCACGGCCGCTGACACTTGCATAGGGTCTTTTTCCAAAGGATTTTTAAGACGTGGCGTAACTCTGTGGTAGAATACCTGACTGCCACGCAGAATGTTTGGGTTTGATTCCTGCTGGAATCCTGATTTTTATTCTTTGCACTCATCTGGTCTACGATACCAATGCCCGTTTTTCTTTACGCTCTCGCATTTAAATTACCAATGTCTGTTTCTGCCATTACTCGAAGGAAGGAAGGAAGGAAAGAAAAGGAGGGAAAGGAAAGGCAGGGATGTTAACCAGTCTTGTAGGAGCGGTATGCTACCCTACACTGGGAAGATATAAAATGTCAATCACCTGTGGCGCATACCCGCTTACCGTGGCCCGTGGTATAGGGTTATGTTCCACACATCTCTGGATGAAAGGCTTTGACGACGTACGCTACATGATTCTCACGTTGTTCATGTCCTGACCAGACAGTCATATTCATTAAACCCTCTTCCCCTCCCGTACCGATATTGGTCTACACGCAGTTATGGAGGCGATCACGAGAGCACACAGACGTAGACAGACAGACAGACAGACAGACAGACAGACAGACAGACAGACAGACAGACAGACAGACAGACAGACAGACAGACAGATAGATAGATAGATAGATAGATAGATAGATAGATAGATAGATAGATAGATAGATAGATAGATAGATAGATAGATAGATAGATAGATAGATAGATAGATAGATAGATAGATAGATAGATAGATAGATAGATAGAAATACTCAAACTGTTTTTAGTGCACTAAGAAATGTATCGCATTTAATGAAGTTCATTCATTCATTCTGTTGTTGGAGCCTTTAATTTTTTGCTTTCATTTTTTAATCTTGACTTTTCCTTAGCTTTCCTCTAAATTTTCATAAATGTATACTTTTTTCTCATGCTGCACATGATATTTAACATACATGTGTTTTAGTATTAGGCGGTCCCCACGTCAGTTCTCGTAATTATGGGACCTCCGAATGTAATACATATCACTAACGATGTTACATTGTATGCAAGGAAACTGAATAAAATTGACTTGACATGACTTTCTGTTGTAAACAGAAGAAAAAAATTTATCATTCATTGCATATAAAAGTTGTGCCTGCGCGCCTATCTGTCGAAAGCGGGGTTGCCGCTGGTGGCTACTTTGCGCCATATTGGCAACTTTTGGACCTCGTTGGCGACGAAAATTTCCAGTTGGCGCCATGGCTCTTTTTTAAACTTGTAGTTTTACTTATTCAAAATGGTTTTATTTATTCATCAATAGTAAAGACTCTGTTGATAATACCGATTCTGTTCTATTTGGCTAGAAATTCGGCGATAATATCAGATGACATGGCTACTTTGGCTCCTTTTGGCGTGAGTTCTGGCGCCTTTTCATGTCCACCCAACGGCAACCCTGGTCGAAAGCGTCACTTTCGGGGACACTAATCGCTGGTTCTGAACGTTTAAGGTTGTAAACTTATGAACACTTCTTTATGTACTCATGTACCTTGGTGTACATCACTTTGTGATACTTTTATCCTTTTTGACCATTTAGTTCATTATAGCTTGATTGCTTGGTTGTTGAAAAAGTGAGTGGACATTAGTTCACTGCTTCGTCACCACTTCCACTCGGATACGAAAGAGAAGTTTCGTTCGCATTACTTTAGAATAATCAGAAAATATTGTTATCGTACTTATGCGCACCGCTTCTCAAAAGCAACTAATATGGAAGTTACGTAGCAATATACGCTAGTTTCAAACTCGTAGGGTACCCGTTCTTTTCTCGCGCGAACGATTAAGAATTACGACGAAAAGAACGAATTCATTCGTTCGTGACACTCAGGAGTGTCTCAAGGGCAAAATACGAATCCCCAGTAAGCAGCCGCGCTCATATTCCAGCGAGCCCTTCCACACTGAAGCTCGTTTCGTTTGCGACATAATTGAATGTGTTTGCTAATTAAAAAATATAACAGCGCGTCACCTCTTCTTGTGCGCCTTGTTTTTCTCGCTATCGTATTGCTATCACGCACTTCCAGTTAGCGGCAGCGTTAACAATGGCCCAACAGGTGAAATTCTTTTTGAGTGGCGATGATGAATTTCGCGCCGCGCGACAAAATGAGCGCGGTCTCCACGTGGGAGGGGGGATCATTTTTCATGTCGGCAGCGTCAGACTAGCTCCCCAGCACCATCCGTAATTACTCCCAAGAGATGTCGCTAAGCACAATGGGAGATCACCGGAGATGCGGTCTTCAAGGTTATCCCGAAGGGACCCTGAGCTCGATTAATGCGGCCCTACCTACAGCATTGCAGCCTTGAACCCCCGCCATGCGCGCTCTCTTTTTCATCCCGGCGGGACGACGCGTTCTTCTCTCGCTTGTTCCCCACAGTAACCAGAAGAGCACGTTCGCTCCAGATGACACGTCGCAAGAATAACACTATGATTATTTCGAACACAGCTATATCTTCTCATAAACTGCGCTTTCTCTTTGTTTTCTTAATTTTCCGAGTGCCAAATCTATTTGCCACGCATGGTGCAAAAATAAATGCGTTTTAATGACTTTTATTTTGTTGCTGCGCTTAAGTGCTCGCTTCTTGGAATTGGAAATACGTTTATAGTGCATTTTTTTTATATTGTTCTCGTGGCCGTGCTTCTAATTAACAGAGTGTACTTCTCATTAGCGTTTCATGAGCTCCTGGCTGTCTGGCCTCATTTAGTGAGTTTTTATTTTTATTATTGAATGTGTTATATTTTTATTCGCTGTAGTGACAAGCTGTCGTGAAGCTTTAGGCTATACACCCGCCGCACTAGTACGTTGAGGCAGCTATACTCCATGGCAGAATGTTAATTTCCAAAGAGGCGCAAGCAGTCGAACTGCTGACTCGGCAGGGCGGTGATTTTCTGCACGGAAGTTCTTTGGACAAAATTGCAAAATAACTTAGATGAATATGTAAACAGCTGGCTATAGTGCGCAATGCAAATAAATGAAAGCGTCTCACAACGGAACACATTGCTACGTGGAGAATTGAACTTGCTCGAAACCTGCCTCCATTATTAACAAAATTGTATGTACCGAACTTGTTCGCAACTGTTTGTCCAAACGTTCAAAGGCGAAGAAGTCAAGGTTTTCGTGTTCTTTTTTTTTGGTTCAGTGTGGTGAAATGTTTCAATGCATTCTTCTAGACAAGCTTGTTGAAGCCATAATTATTTTTGTGCATTTTGCAGGTTACTACGGAGAGCTTGAGACGGGATCGTTTTAACGATTTTCACGAGCATGTTAACATATAAGTAGGCAGCATAATGCGTCAACCAATCTCCCTAAGAAAAAAAAAAGGAGACATCAAACAACACATCAGGTTTCCTTTTTCCCGCAACTTACTGTGATTGTTTCGGGCAGCAGGTAAACAATATCAGTAGGCACCAACTAGCTTGCAAGAAACAACGTTCTTGTTAACGCAGTCATATTATCCGTTGTCGACATAGTACTATGCACTGGCCATTCCGACGAATCAGCAGTGCAACGCTTGAGGTTACCTTTAAACGGGAAGTTACCAGATATTTCTTTTCATGAAAAAATCCGTAAACAGGAGTTGTGGGCTCGAGCCACCATTTCGACAAGTGGACTTGTCTTCTTCATGGCTAGAAATGATTTCCTTAAAGCTAGCGTGTATATGCTTCGTACCCTTTCCTCCAATCAGAACAAAGGTGGGAGAGAGGTTAACTGTGAATGCGGCGCTGCGGGAGGGGGGGGAGAGGCCGCCGTGACGAATTGTGTGAGTATAAGGGAAGAGGTATTCCGTGATTAAAAAGAAAAGAAAGAAGTGGGAGGAAGGGGGTAGATGTTTCGCTGAAACACGGTTGTCAGAGGAAACACCACTTAAAAACGGTAGATTAGAAATTTTTCTGAAAGGAGGGCTTATCTCATTAATTTTCGATGTGTGTGTACCATATAGAATGGGTTCAAGAGCCCCCTTACAAACGTTTATACCTGCTGGCTGGAGTGTATTGAACTTGTGAATAAGGTATGACTCTGTATATTTTCTGTCTCTTGGGGACCGGAAGTTTGACTGCAGTATGTAAAGTTTGAGAAGTTGTAACCTACTACATGTGCCAATGATGTGCCACTGCTTTCGGTATTTTCTTCGCCGTGTGCGCGCGATGCCCGTTTTATCTAACATTAACAGGCTGTCCCGTTTCACCAATGTACCATTTATGACAATATGAACAGTCGATAATGTGGATAACGTTTGAACTAGCGCAGGTAAAAGTAGATTTTATATCATGGACGTTATCACTTGCGGTGCTTTTAACTATAACGTCATCTTGAAGGCATCTGCAAGTCTTGCATCTTGGACGAGAGCAATGTGTTATATGGGCAGTAGAATGCGGGTTTGTTTATGCATGCACTAACATGTGCTTAAAATTCATATTGCGGTACCGCAATAGGATTTTCCGCCCTCCTCCCGCACCTCCGCACGCAGAGTGGCCTTCTCCCCCTCCTTTGTTCTGATTGGAGGGAAGCGTACTAAGCATATACACGCTAGCGCGAAGGAAATCCTTTCTAGCATTGGAGAAGACAAGTCAACTTGTCGAAACGTTGGTTCGAGCCCACAACCCCTATTTACGGATTTTTTCATCGCAAGCTTCCATATTCCCCTTTCTGCCGTTTTTCAGATATTTCTTTTGAAATTCAAGTGCCCCTTATTGTTGGAACTGCCAGAGAGGAAGTTACAGTGCTAATGGATTCTCACTTGTCATGTTCCAATAGTCGATTTGAAGGCCCCGCCAATCATAAGAAATACGAACAAACTTTTGGTCACATCTTTTACTATACAACTAGTGTTACAAGCTAAATGACGCAATGCAGTTTGCAATATATTTGAACAATTTTTTCCTTGTAGACATAGCAGTGATGGTGCATCGGAAACTTGACGAATTCGAATTATTGTATTGGTCTGAACGCGAATCTTCTATGTTGGAACACGCCTGAAGCAGAATTGAACAAGAATTGCAAAAGATAATCACGATTACCGGTTGGGTACGAAATAGTTCAACCGACATAGCATTTGCGCAAATACTCGAGTCGTTGTAATAACTATAATCATCATCCCCATTAGCGGATGTTGCGATTCACAACTGCGAGTACATTTGCGAGGTATCCACTACGCCATAATCATCATTTCGCGAAGTAGCAAGGTGCCCACTACGCGTCTGTAAGGTAATATGTGCACTTGAGTAGCGACAAAGTGTGTTGACGCCATGGGTCGGCGAAAAATGTTGGGTTCAGGCGCACTCATGAAGTATATTTTGGACTCAGATTCATCAAAACTTTCCTCAACCGTACTCACTTGGACTCAAAGTCTACGTAATATTACTTGCTCGGACTCACGCAGACCCAGACTCACGGCTTGATTTGAGCCTGGGTGAGCCTGGGTGAGTCGACTCATTCAATCCGTTAGCATATACTTGACTTTATTGATGATGGTGTCAATGCTCTTTAACACCAATAGCTCACATAATCGGTGCTCTACTTGGCGCCTTTCGATCTCGTACCACAAAATATAAGTAATCAGTGCTTAAAATTCAGTAAGCAGGCTTTCATTTTAAGAAATCACTCAGACTAGATATTTTTATGAAGAACTTCCCACGAAAGAGGTAGCGTGGGGAAAGGACACCCCCCCCCCCCCCCCCAACCCCTAAGTCATCCCTCTGATCAATAATTATTGAGCTGGCGTATGAAGGCTAGTTCGTTGAAGTAGGTGTGAGTAGACATGAGATTAAATGTGGGCTGACATAAGGCTGATGGTAATGCTGAAGTTGAGTAGATAGGTCGGCAAAAAAAATACTGCAGCTCACTCAGACTCACTCAGGAAATATATTTAGCTCTTAGGGCTCACTTGAACTCAGGGTCACCAGATTTTTCCTTAACCGGACCTACTCGTACTCAGACTCACTAAAAATTTTCTCAACCGTACTCACTCAGACTCAAGCTCCCCAAAATGTTACTGACCCGGGCTCACTCAGACTCACGGCTCATACTGAGTCTGAGCGAGTCTGCGTGAATCAACTCATGAGTGAGTTTGCCAATCTATGGTTGACGTTGTGGCTGATGATATGGCTAAACCAATTTGTAATGGCAGGGAAGCTATCAAATACCCACTCATTCAGAAATTCGCATTTTCTGACACCTGGTGTTATTTTACTCACCTGCCCCGCTATCTTACATCTGTTAACGGGAATCCTCGCTCGACTTGACACCTGTATTGAGTCTTTTTGAGAAGTTTCAAGCAGCGGCGTGGCTCTGTGCCGGAACATTCGACTGCCGCGAAGAGTGCGTGAGTTTCAATGACGCTTGAACCCTACTTTTTATTTTTTATTTTTTAAAGCGAGCCTTACGTGAGTTATATTTCGGTGGTGGTGGCGGCGGCATAATTCGCGAATAAGCGGGCACCACCGAGTGTAAATGCAGGCATACACCAATAAGCCGTAGAAGAGGCGCCGGTCACATGCGCATTTGTATGCGCCGTTTTGAAATAGTTGATGTTCTCTCAATCGTGGGATCAGTAGCGTAGCCAGAAATTTTTTTCGGGGGGGGGGGGGGGGGGGGTTCAACCATACTTTATGTATGTTCGTGCGTGCGTTTGTATGTGTGCGTGCATATATACGCAAGCAAAACTGAAAAATTTCGGAAGGGGTTTGAAACCCCCCCAACCCCCCCCCCCTTGGCTACGCCACTGCGTGGGATCGTCGGTGGTCAGCCGTTTCTGGAAAGGAAATCTGATCTTTTATCGAGGTCACTTGTCGTCACACGTTGTCACATTCCATCGTTTCCTTTCATCGTTTCATTTCATTGTTTCAACAGAAGTGTCGCGCTGCTAAGCACGCAGGTGAAGGTCCAATATCGGCAAAGAGGGGAAAAAAGTTAGGAGGGAGCACATCGCAATGCGTAAGAAAGAAAGACGGTCAGCTCCGCACACACCTAAAGTCACTAGTGACTTTACACACACCAAGCGCTAATTTCTTTTTTTTTTTGTTGTTGTTGTTGTTGTTTTTTTTTTCTTTTTGTTTTTTTTTTTCGCGCGACGGCAGCGACGGAAACAGGCCTGCGGTGGCGGACAGCTACGGCCACCATACTCGGCCTGTGTTGTGAGCTCATAACAGCTTAGGGTAGTATGAGCGCTGCGTTTTGAGGGCAGGCGGTGCGGTGGCAGCAGACAAGGCGGCCGCCACAGTGCGAATTGTTTCTGTAGCGTGCTTCCTATTCAAAGCGAAAGAAAATAAATAAAGTACAGCGAGAAAAGCAGCCAGGTGCACCAGATAGAGTGTGTCTTAATAACTCACGACATAAAGCTCCCGCAAAATCTTGGCAAGACGAGAACGTATGAAAAGACAGCTAATCATCCATAGATAAAATATTTCATGTACAAAAGCATATCCAAATATGCTTTTGATTTTCCTACGAATCTGAGCCTCTCCACACTTCATCGTTTCTCAGAGTAGAGAGAGAGAGAGAAGGGGATGAAAAGGAAAGGCAAGGAGGACACTGTAGTAACCGGTTTGCTACCCTGCACAGGGGGGAAATATAGGGTCGAAAAGAGCACAGAGAGACATGTGTGCGTTTTTGTTTGTTTTTTGTTTTCGTTTCTTCGAGAATTGTGCTGCACAGCAGAGGTGTTTCTGGGCTGATAGGGCCCCTTCGTGGTCAGCAAGGTAAAACGCCAGCAAAGTGAACCGACACTCGCCTTTTGCAAACAAGACTTAATGAGGCAAACAGACCTGCTGCTTCCCCGAAGACGTAATTATAAATGCAGAAAGCCCTTTAAAAGCGTTCTTCCTTCTCGAGCAAGTGCTAATTTCCAGTCGAACGTCAGATGATGAATGAAACGTCAAAGGGGCGTGATCCAGACTTCGTGCTTATTTTTATCGGACGTGTATGGGAATACGTAGCCCTTAAGAGTTTCCTTAAGCATTGTTTATGTACTTTACCTTGGTTCACCGAAGTTTCTTTCGCTGATTTATATACGCCCTTAACAATCGCCACTCTGTCTACTTTAGTGCCGCTTTTTTGTTTGTTCCTGCGGTCTTGGCATAGTTACAGCTTCAGCGTGTTTCTTCCCGTTCTGAAGCGCCGTTCAATGCGATCGGTTTTCTCTCCGCTTAAGTAAATAGCTCGGAGAGCCGCTTCCACCTTTTGTTATTTTGCCCTGTTAACCGGCCGGATAGTGAGCTCACTGGCGCAGCTGTTGCAATAAGTTTTCGCTCCTTCGACGTGGTTTTGAAAAAAAATGCGTAATGCGCAGTGCTAAAGGAAGGGTTTAAACATTATCTGTTTTTTTATTATTATTATTATTGGGGAGGTGGGGGGGGGGGGGGGAGGTCAGAACCACTCTCATTGTCGCACACTTGAACATACTTAAGACTAAGGGTAAGGGGAACTTCTGAGTTTACTTGCCTGACCATGGCTGCGCCAGCAGATGGCACAATGGAGCGAGAAAAAGGTGCATGAGAAAGAGCGATGACAGCGAATGAAGGCGATAACGCAACATAATGAAGACAAAATGCCAGGATAGCGAGTTTATGGGCATCCGGAATCCAGGACTCAATTATTCCCAATGCGTCGATATTACATAATGGTTTTATAAATAAAGACTTTCTTTTTTTCAAGCTCGGCGAACGCGTCATCAGCCTGTAATGCGCACGAAAATAGATGCCTCACTCCGTTTCTGGTTGTCTCAGGGCGCTAAAGTTGGCGCCTTAGAAGTGCGCGAAAAAATACACGGCACCATGCAAAGCACAAATGCGTCATTCAAAACTCTCCTTAGAATTCATTTGCATGGTCTGAGCAAGGACGAAGCACATCTTTCGAGAGACCATTACGAGTTGCCATGAAACATACATAATACACACTTCTGACTCTAGAAAAAAAAAAATGGGACAGGCGGCGAGAACAATGACAGTGTGTAATACTGTCGGCTAAGTTAGTGGCATAGTTTAATACACAAATTTACATGTAACTCATGCGCCTTTCAAAATGGCGAGGAGACGTGCAGTATTACGGTCCTATCATACTGGTATTCTAGAAGGTATACTTTATTTACGGTAGAGCAACTTCACTGACTTAGTCACAAACTTCGCCCAACAACTCTGAGCTCCAAACAGACGTTATATTGGGCAAAGCTTGGCTCATTATTTATTCAAGTTAGTATTTAGCATGCAAAAGTTTTAGGCACGAGCAGGCGAATAGACTTTGTATGCAGCTCAAAAAGACTTTTTCTAGCATTATTATCCTACTAAACTATATATGACACACAACTACTCCTCTGATCCGCTCGGCGAAAAACACCCGTTGCGCAATTGTGCGGGTGATGTAGCCTTTTTTACTGCTCTGACAGCAGAGAAAAGAACTATTACGATGGAGAAGGGGTCTTATGCGGCTCGACGTGGACGGTGCCGTCAGTTTCGGGTAATCCGTACTCTACGCATGCTTATAGGAAGCTCAGCGCCCTTGTTTTGACGGGTATTCTGCTGATGTCTACTTGCAAACCAGACACGACCTCGACATTAAGCAATACTTGGGCCTTATCTTCCTTGCATTAGGAGAGCCTAGCTAGGAAATCCGACATTTTTCAGCTGGGATGGATGATTCATTTAAAAGGCAATTGATATTTTTGTTTCTTTTTTTAATTACCGCCTTCAATTAGATGGGCCTCGACAAACTCTGTGGCTAGACGAATGCGAGACAAACAGGCGAAGTTGCTAGGAACATGTATTTTCAGACAATAGTAATACCCCGAATAGTGCGCTTGTGCGTGCGTACGTATGTGTGCGTGCGTGCTCTTCCTTCATTTGTTATTTCTTTTTGTCTCTTTTTTTTGTAGTTCAGGTTCACGTACTTTAGCTAGAATTTTTTTTCAATGAGAACGGATCACAAGAATTTCTTGGACACCTTGGCAAAGAATTCCTCGCATTTATAAATGTCAGTTCGCCGCGCTGGTGCTATGGTGCTCGGCTGCTGACTCGAAGGTCTTGGGTTCGATCCCAGCCGCGGCGGTCGCATTTCGATGGAGGCGAAATGCTAGAGGCCCGTGTACTGTGCGATGTCAGTGCACGTTAAAGAACAGCAGACAGTCGAAAGTTTCGGAGCCTTCCACTACGGCGTCCCTCGTAATCATAAAGTGGTGTTGAGACGTTAAACCCCAGCTATTGTTATTATTAAAAAAAATTCCCCATCTTTCGCTAAAGGGAACCATGTGTGGATGCGAAGCAGCGGGGAGATAATTAGCTTGAGCGGGAGGAACGTCGCCGCTCTCATTTCACGGCAGCGGTCCAGGCGCTCATCGCGGCGCTGCACAGGAGAGAGAATGAGGCGCGCGCGCTCCGTCATTTTCATACCGCGAAACTACCGTGGCGCCCCCCAGCGGAGTATGCAGCTGTCACACCACCTGTCGTGCGCGCCGCTCCGTACAGGATTCCTAAAGGAAAGGACGGGGGGGGGGGGGGGACCGTAGGAGAGGAGAGAGAGGGGACGTGCATGCGCTGTGGGAGTGTGGGACGCGGGAGCCGCTCCGTAGAGTAGAGGATTCCTAGAGGAGAGAGGGGGGAAAGGACGCGCATGCGCTGTGGGGATGTGGGAAGCCGAAGCTACTCCGTAGAGTAGATGATTCCTAGAGGAGAGAGGGGTAGAGGACGCGCATGCGCTGTGGGAAGCGGGCGCCGCTCCGTAGAGTAGATGATTCCTAGAGGAGAGAAAGGGGGTGAGCGTAGGAGAGGAGGGGACGCGCATGCGCTGTGGGGGGGTGTGCGACGCGGGGGCCGCTCCGTAGAGTAGAGGATTCCTTGAGGAGAGAAAGGGGGGTGAGCGTAGGAGAGAGAGGGAGAGGGGACGCGCATGCGCTGTGGGACGCGGGAAGGAGGGACGGACTAAGCCCCCCTCCAAACACATGCAAGCAAGATCAAGGAATGGGGTCAACCTGGGCGACAGACACCACCTGCCTAGCCATTGCTAAGCAGCCTCTCTGTGCTCTCGGCCATGACTCAAGGAATGGGGTCAACCTGGGCGACAGACACCACCTGCCTAGCCATTACTAAGCAGCCTCTCTGTGCTCTCGGCCATGACTCTGATGATTGTAGTAGGGTTGACGGCCTTCATATTACTACAGTGTTCTGGTTCGCATAATGGGTGCTTCCCTACTTCATGAAAGTGGCCGGACGCGGGACGCGGGACGGGGGGACGGGGGACGCGGGACGCGCGAGGGACGGACAGAGCCCCGAGCATAAGATGCTTCGCATCTAAAAAATCTCAGAATTCAATGATTAGCCCCATATCAGCAACTAAGTGTAGAATACACTCGCGCTCCATGCATACTCACACGCTACGAAGGTAGCTCTAATTAAACACAGCGGCTTGAAATCTGCTTGACTGAAGCTGCTGATAGTTACGAACCAAAAATTCTTCTTTTTAACGGCGTTGCAGACAGGAAGTTCGGATCAGTATTGTCTCTAAATGCACCTTCCTATCAACACATGATCCCTCGTGTCCATTCATTTTGTTACACGGCCAAAAGACGAAACATAATAATGATAATATCAGGGGTTTTACGTCCCAAAACCACGATATGATTATGAGAGATGCCGTAGTGAAGGCTCCGGAAATTTCGACCATCTGGTGTTCTTTAAAGTGCACTGACATCGCACAGTACACGGGCCTCTACCATTTGGCCTCCATCGAAATGCGACCGCCGCTGCCGGGATCGAAGCCGCGAAAAGAGGAAACAGCGCGGTAGGGAACAACTTCAGTGACTTTTTTTCGTCTTAACATATTCTAATTTACAATTTTCTTAGTTTAGAAATATGCTGCATGTCTTACGTAGCGTATTTTCGCTACGAAACGTCCCTGTCCAATAGTAAGGTAAACATAGGCTTAAAATTTTCACTTTCCAAACGTATTTATTC
The DNA here is from genome assembly GCA_030522465.1 of Rhipicephalus appendiculatus. NCBI lineage: Eukaryota > Metazoa > Arthropoda > Arachnida > Ixodida > Ixodidae > Rhipicephalus > Rhipicephalus appendiculatus. The sequence continues at coordinate 4,536,448 of JALIZH010032933.1, read as the reverse complement.
GCTTATAGGCGCCAAGCTTCTGAGCAACACATTATGACTTGAAAAAACTTCCCCATCTCCCGCTAAAGGGAACCATGTGTGGATGCGAAGCAGCGGGGAGATGGTTAGCTTGAGCGGGAGAAGCGTCGCTGCTCTCGTTTCGCGGCAGCGGCCCGGGCGCTCATCGCGGCGCTGCACAGGAGAGAGAATGAGGCGCGCGCGCTCCGTCATTTTCATACCGCGGAACTACCGTGGTGCCCCCCAGCGGAGTATGCAGCTGCCGCACCACCTGTCGTGCGCGCCGCTCCGTAGAGGATTCCTAGAGGAGGGAACGGGGGGGGGACCGTACAAGAGGACAGAGAGGGGGGAGGGGACGACCATGCGTTGTGGGGGGTGTCGGACGCGGGAGCCGCTCCGTAGAAAAGGGGATTCCTAGAGGAGAGAAAGGGGTTGAGCGTGGGAGAGGAGAGAGGGGGGAGAGGACGCGCATGTGCTGTGGGAATGTAGGAGAGGAGAGAGAGGGGACGCGCGGGCCACTGCGTCAGTAGAGGATTCCTAGAGGATAGAGAGGGGGGAGAAGACGCGCATGCGCTGTGGGGGGGGGGGGTTGTAGGACGCGGGCGCCGCTCTGTCGAGTAGAGGATTCCTAGAGGAGAGAAAGGGGTGAGCGTTGGAGAGGAGAGAGAGGTGGAGGGGACGCGCATGCGCTGGAGGGGGGGGGGGTGTAGGACGCGGGCGCCGAGCCGTAGAGTAGAGGATTCCTGTAGGAGAGGAAGGGGGGTGAGTGTAGGAGAGGAGAGTGAGAGGGGGAGGGGACACGCATGCGCTGTGGTGTTGCGGAACGCGGGAAGGAGGGACGGACTAAGCCCCCGCAAGCACATGCAAGCGAGATCAAGGAATGGAGTCAACCTGGGCGACAGACACCACCTGCCTAGCCATAGCTAAGCAGCCCCTCTATGCTCTCGGCCATGATTCTGGTGACTGTATTGGTGGTTGACGGCCTTATTGTACTACAGTGTTCTGGTTCGCATGGTGGGTGCTTCCCTACTTCACGAAAGTGGCCGGACTTGGGACGCGGGACGGACATAGCCCCGAGCCATAAGATGATTCGCATCTAGAATGTCGGTTTAACGGGGTAACCCTGGGCACGCAGCTGGTATACAATTTAATACCGGTGTCACCCGGGCAGTTTTGATCGCGATCAGGGCCGATCCGCATTGGGCTCGATCCTGATCAGGCGCTGCTGCACGGTTACTCGTAATCGTGATCAGGGCCGATCAGGATCAACACGGTCGCAATCTGTGCGTCGCGATCTGGCTGCCAGATCGCGATTTGTGTGACGTTTGCGCCAAACTCGATCCGGATTAGGTTGGGAAGTGTAGCAGCGATGATAGAGATGAAGAAATCTGATCCGGATCGGCCCTAATTGTGATTAAATGGCCGTGTGACACCGGTATTAGTTGTTATAAAATTAATACACAATTTTTCAGATAAGAAATCTAAATATGACTCAATTAGCTCCTTTTTGCGGCTTACTAAAAATGCAAGAACGCCAATTGATGATTGCACAAAAGTGTGAGTTTTTACGCTTGTGTGCAATTTTCATTCTCCAACACAATATAATCAGCTTTGCATTGCTAAAATAAACGTTCTTAAATTCAATCCAGCAGATCCCACGCATTGTGGGAATCGATTTCACGCAATGCGGTTAGCATCGAGCTGCCGAGGCAGGTTTTTCTTTCTTTTTTTTTTCTTTTTTGTAGCGAGAGTTACATTGGCCGTATTCTCGCCGTTTCTCTGTGGCTGGTGGCCGCACCGCGAGCTGAACCGTTGCCTAGCAACCGGCCGCCGCTGGCAGCGCCGCTCATCACGCCATCTGGCATGGCGTCGGAGGTGGAGCTTGTGAAACCGCGTTGCAACAACACCGGAGGAGTCGGCGTTGCATCGTAAACATAGAAGGCGCGGTTCGGTGTGATTCTTCGGCAGATATAAAAAATGAGTCGGAGAGACTGAAAGACGCCAGGCTTCGTCGTTGGAACGAAACCAAGAGGAGGCAGTGAGCCGAGGAGACGGAGGAAGAACGAGCCGCACTCCTCGAGAAGCGTAACCTAACAGAGAACCAAGCTAAACAATAAGATTAACCGTACATCTCGCTGCGCACACCCAGACCCACAGCCAATTTTTTGTTCTTTTTCTTTCTTTTCATTTTTTTCTTTCTTTCTTTGAGCCATATTCGTATCAGCTGCATCGACGTGTTTGAGTAGTGGAGTAGTTAAGGGCATATCGAGGGCTTACCAGACACGTCGTGTTCACTGACGCCTAAAGGGTAGCTGATGATAGGATGTAAGATCGCCATGTTAAAATACGTAGGCTTAGTTTTTCGAAACTAAGTGCACACTACGGTGCAGTGCGGTGCGTACCATAAGTAGCGGTCCTTCGTGTATTCCCCCGGGGTCGAGCAACGCTTGACTATAGGTTGCTGAGTCATAGGAGTGCATATATCATGTTTACTACATCGTTATGAAAGCGGATAGCCAACACTGCAACCGCAGTTTAAGTTGCCCCGACGCGACATCTGTATATGATCTCTTTCAGCAGCAGTTTCAAGCTCTGGTGTAGCTCTGTGATAGGATACTTGAGTGTCACGCAGAATGACTGGATTAGATTCTGGCTTAACACGTGATATCTATTTTTTGCGTCTGTCGAGATTTTCTGCGACATGGGTTCTTTAACGCTATCGCGTGAACTTTTACAAAGTATATTCTCGCCGTTGTTGGGCTGACATAGATTGTAAATGACCTGTGGCGCAAACCCACTTTTCATGAGATGTGGTAGGCGGGTATGGGCCACAAGTGGGTGAGGGAAGGGGTGTCATGACGTACGCGAGAAGCGTCCATGTTATTCATGACATGTTAATAGTGTTCGTCAGGCTCGAATGTCCGCCTATGCTAAGTTTGGATCATACCAAGTTACGGCACCGACAACGACAGCACACAGATGTAGGCGGCTAGATAGATAGATAGAAACGGTAAAAGTTACTTTGGTCGGCAAATAAACAACGCGCATTATGCATGGCGCCATATTTCGTGTCTTGCAAGAACTTCCTATGGTGCATTAGCAGGCGCGTTTTACTTTAAATGTGAAGCATTTCTTAGTAAACCAAATGCACTTTTTGACCATTTCGATCTATCTATCTAGCCGCATACGTCTTGGCGCACTTGTGGTTGCCTCCTTAACTTAGTAGCCTATATACCGAAATTGGCGTGACAGGGCACGAGTATATGACGAACGCGATTCACAGATCATAACAAGAATAACGAGAATATCCTGCCGCGTACGTCATGAAACCCTTTCCACCAGTAACGTGTTGCACATACCCGCATAACACGGCCCGTGGCATGGGGGCATGCGCCACAGGTGATTAACACTATACCAGGGACAGCGAGAACTTACTTCGGGAGCCTTAACGCGACAGCTTTAAAGATCCCGTGTCGCAGAAAATCTAGTGGCGACGTCGGCGGCGTTGCCAATGAGCGAAAAAATCCCCATGGAAGCAAAGAAAATTTATGGTTTCAGTCGGAATCGAACCCAGGCATTCTGCATGGCATTCAAGTGTTCGATGACAGAGCCACGGCCGTGCTTCATACTGCTTTGGAAAAATACCCTAGAGAAGCGTCATGTAAGGGCAAGGCCATTTGCGTTTGCAGTGTTGGCTATCCGCTTTTATAACAATGCGATAAGCTTTACATGCGTACTCCTGTGACGCAGCACAGTATAGTGAAACGTTGCTTGAATATGCCATGAACCGCTATACTTATAATAAGCAGATAATCACTCCGCAGCGACCACTTCGTTGCGAAATAAGTGACGTATTTGCTGTAACGTGAGCGACCCTGTTGAGTCAGACCATTAGGTACCTTTTACAGGCCAGTGTAGTCGGCGTGCCTGAAAAAGACGTCGATCCATCTCTTAACGCTTGTTTCAAAGCCAAAAATGCCTCATATGCTGCTACTCGCTGACTCCATCGCACGAAATCAATTCCCACAATGCGGGGGATCTGCGTTTCTTTCTTTTTTTTTTCAGAAATGTTGTACATAATCACAGTTTCTTTTAATCAAGCGTCTAAAATATTTTGAAAAATCAGACATTTGGTCGAGTCCCACGGCTGACACAGTCTGAGACGAATAACCCACAGTCATTATTTTACAGGCCTGATATTGCTACCAGCTTATGTCAAGTGTTGATATACTCTAATCAGGGGAACTTATATTAGACTTGCTTATTTCAATGATTTTTACAGGTATAAATAAAAGTCAAATTCGTCAGCCAAAGGGCTGTCAATGTACGTATCCGAGATAATCGCTTGTAATTCATAATATTAGGGTAAGGAGGGGCAAAATGAGACACGGGGCAAAACGCGACATTTTGGCTTTGCCGACCTCTATAGCTAATACAGAAAGCACTTTTCTTTGTTTCTATATTTCAGCGAGAGGTTCTGGTAGTTGTCCACCTTTTTATGTGTAAAAGTTGATGATTGCTCACAGCGTTCACGTGGGAAAAATTTCTTGGCTGGTGTCTGTGTTCGTGACCCGTCAAAAAGGGGCGAAATTCTGCTCGGCCAAATTTTCGGATCCGTGCATGAAGCTACTCTGGCGTCAGTACAACAAAGTAAGTATTTATATTGTTACTATATACTACTAGCTACATACCACCAAAATTTCAGTTCACTTGGTGCGCGGGGCCAAAGCGGAAATTTTTTTGAATTTGGGCATGTGAGGGGGGGGCAAAACGCGACAAAAAGGCATTGAATTGCCTTAGAGAGTGTCTCATTAAGTGAACCATTTACTTTAACTCATTATATATTATATTTTATTTTTTAGGAAGGTTCGGACGCACAAGAGAATATCATATAAAGCTTCCTGGGAGAAAAACGACTTGAAAAAGCACCGACTGCTGTTCAGGACACCCACTCCATTCATGCTGCATCGAGATTTTTCCGCGTTCCCAAAGATGCTCTCAAGAGGCGAACGCAAATTTGAAAGAATCTCCAAGTCAAGCCTTTCACAAACACGTCTCGCCATCGAGTTTTCCTTCAATACCAAATTTGTGCTAGAAAATTCGAATCTAGCACTGTTTTAAATTCATCGCCTCACGAAGCCCGGCTGACAAAGCTGAAAGCCACGAAACGCCGTGCAATTCTGCACCAAAACGGCAAAAGGAGGCGAAGAAGATGCGTCAGAATATATCTAACGTCCAATCGTTGAATAATCCAATGAAGTACAAGCTTTCAACAAAATACAACAATAGCACAAAGAAAGACTGGTGGTGTTTGATCTGCAAGGAGTTTTGGAGCAAAACAGCACCGGATTCTGTCTGGATTCAATGCGTGGAGTGCAAGGACTGGGGTCATGAAGGCTGCGTCAGGGCCCACGGAGTTTAATTTCAAGTGCTTCTACTGCAAAAACTGAAGGGTTAAATTTTTTTTCACACTGTCTCGTTTTGCCCCGCAGGTTGGGGCAAAATGAGACATCTGGTGCATTTTTTATTTCTTTTTAAAATAAACTTTTTAACAGAGGCAACATGGTCATATTTATGTAGCACATACCTTGTGCCCAAAGGAAAGTTTCTACATTGTCGTTTAAGGGTAAAGAATGAAATAAAAATAAATATTCTCTATTTTCAAACTTTTGTCTCATTTTTGCCCCACCTTACCCTAATATTAGGGTTTAACTTCCCAAAATCACGATATGGTTATGAGAGTCGCCGTATAGTGGAAGGCTCCGGAAATTTCAACAACCTGGGGTTCTTTAACGTGCACCTAAATCAAAGTACATGGGCCTCAAGCATATTCGCCTAAATCGAAAAAATCGCTAGTAATTAAAACGTTTCTCTAAGGGCGGTAATTTCTCATAGAAATCCACATTTTCACAACTTTGCACATGTACAAACTGAAGTAACGCTGCTAAACATCATGTCTTTTACTAAAAGTAGCGATCCCTGAGATTACTACTTAAATAATAGTAACATTTCAATTCTGACAGTGTTCCCATTAGTATACGTAAATGGCGCCTGAGTGTACAGCGCTAAATCCAGTCTGTATTTTTGCTCCGTGTGTTTGAGCTGTTTCTTGCAATGAATCCGAACTAACAAGCCCCGGTTCAACTGATTTTAACAGTGTACGTTTATGTTGAGTTACCCCCCCCCCCCCCCACATGCGCCGCATCGGCTCTGTACGCACCATTGGTCGGCACACGCACTCATGAGTCGACTCACCCAGACTCAGAGTGGGCGGTGAGTCTTAGTCTGAGTGATTCCGGATGAGTATAATATTTTGGTACGTTTGAGTCCGAGCGAGTCCGGTTGAGGAATTTTGTAGACTCTGAGTCCTAGTGAGTCCGTTTGAGGAAAATCTTGGTGAGTTTGAGTACGAGTGAGCTGTAAGCGCAAAATATACTGCTTGAGCAAGTCTGAGTGAGATTCACTTTTTTTTTTGCCATCTTATGGTCCTATCTAATCATCGTCAGCATTATTATCAGCTTTATGTCGGCTCACATTTATACTCCCCTTACACCCACATAATTCAACGGGCTGGTGTTCATACGCCACCTCAATATTTATTGATCAGTGGTGTGCGTTACGGAGGGAAGTTAGGCGCCTTGGCCTACCCCCGCAAGCTCTTTCACGAGACGTTTTTGGTAAAGATATCTCGTGTGAGTCGCGTATTTCGTAAGAATTTATTTACTAGATTGCAACCACGGGTAACTCGTATTTGAAGGTACCAGATCAAAAGGCGCCACGTAGAGCACCGAACATATTTGATATTGGCGTTCAAGAGCATTAACTCCATGACGGAAAAATCTAACGCGCTCATCAGTCGACGCACTCGGACTCACTCAGATTCAGATGGAGCCGCGAGTCTGAAGGGTGAACTTGTCGGCTATTTGGTTGAACATATCGTAGGGGAAACAGCGCGAAAGACCAGGACAGTAAACGCACACATACAGCGCTACGTGTGATTGTATGTGTGCCTTTACTGCCCTGGTCTTTCGCACTGCATGTTTACTCTACGTGAGTCTGAGTTTGATTTAATACGGCTGAGTAATATTTTCGTGTGTTTGAGTTCGAGTGAGTCCGGTTGAAAAAAATTTAGTGAGTCTGCGTCCGAGCAAGTCCGGTTGAAGAAATATTTGGTGAGCGTGAGTCCGAGTGAGCCATAAGCACAAAATATATACTTCTAGCGAGTTAGTGAGTTCCACTTTTTTTGCCGACCTATGGTACGCACTTTCCCTCGCACTCACGGCGGCTTTCTTGAAGTCGGTGCTCTTCAAGCAGTTGTACCCCTCCGTCGCAGTGTGGGCGCTACTGCTCACACTTTCTATCGCCTCCACGTGCGGGGATCATATATCAAGTGCCAGAACGACGCTGACCACTAATTTTCGCCTGGAGTGCCCCTTACAACTGTTGTTACAGCAAGACGAATGTCTTATTGTACGCATAGCACTGTAAAAATACTGTATATCTGCAGTTATACTATCGAAATGAGGAGTTCATTATTTGTTCTAAACAGAACTCTTCATGACATCGTTGCAATTGACCCAATCTTGATTACTCAAAAGAATAAATTCAGCAACAAATTTTTTTTGATTACTCAAAAGAATAAATTCAGCAACAAATTTTTTTTTCAGAAATTGAAATAGAAGGTAAGCATCGTATCGAATATAAGAGGTGAAGATAAAGCAGAGCTGAAATTAAACAAAACCTTGCTGGAAAGGCCTTTATAAGATGACACATTGTCAGACCGTAGAATTTCGCTTCTTTAATTACAAAACTAGACAATTTCTCGTACTGTTTAGCACAGGTTGAAGACAGAAAATATCCCATTAGGAGATTTCAGTGCATCATAACTATTTAATTTAGAAAGAAGTTCATGATGTGTAGCTGCATGTTTACAATTACATATCCCTAAAAACCTACGCATCTAGCCAACATACATGCCGAAAACTACACGACCTATTCGGCCCTGTATACCTTTCAGAAGCGTAGTGTGGACTCAGTATGTTTCCCAAGTCAAACATCGGGCTCTGAGTACACTCAATTAGAATATCAACAGGGGCACACACCCCACACTATTTCAGTGAAGTTCATCCGTTTATTCTGCAGTGTTTTAGCAAAAGTACAAATAGAGATACATTCAGGCAATCCATGCGTAGAAAATATATCACATAATTATTTTTGTGCGCTATGGCACTGAACTAATAAGCAATACTACTAATACACAAGGACTGTATGAGTTTTCATGAATTGGACGACCAAATGCAATATCCGGGCTTGTTAAACTCTTCCCTCGGTTACAGTAATGACGTGTATAAAATGAGGTTATAAACAGCTTTCTAATTACATGCCAATATCTCTTTCACCCTATTCGTGTAAGATGTTATAGAACACATCATTAGCACACATGTGATTGAAATCCTCGCCAATAACTTTCCAACATCAGTTCAGCATGGTTTCCTTCTAATTTTCGGCACTGTAACGCAATTAGTCGATGTGGTGCAGGATGTCGCTGATAATTTCGTTCTTGGTAATAAATTGAAAGTCATCTTTATTGATTTCTTTAAGGTATCTGACTCTAATTTATTTCGCGTTATTGGTAAAACTAAACGCCATACTCAATCGCTATCGTATTGTTTCTTGGATAGAAAGTTTACTTCGCTGTCGCTGGCCTTTTGTTTCTTTCCACTCCGCTAAACTTAGCGGGATTCTTCAGTGGTCTTTACCAGGCAGTCTGTTATTATTGTTTACAATACTGCCAGTCTATACCGAGACCATAGCAAGTGGGCACTATGTACCGATGCTATGAATGCTCATTATGTTAATCATCAAGCAATACAGAAAAGAAAAAGAGCAACATCAACTTTGCGCTTCAAACATAGACAATTTACACTATATAACATATAAACCAAATACTAGCACATATAAAATGGAAAAATTAAATATTATACGCTGCACACGACCCCATACACAAGGTACAAGAACATACTGGTTTCATGATTGGTGTCACTGGCCATTTTATATCACATTATTGATTTACTTCTTAACACCTCATTTAAAATCAGACATTACGCAGATGATTGTGTTCAAATATGAATCCATTAATTCCATTGATGGCCGTTACCGTATCGCACAATCCATCATGTCTTTTAGCGATTGGCGTAAAACATGGAAATTATGAACATCAGCTGCAGTAAAACTGCCATGTCATTTACCAGTCAACTTAAGCCCTTCCTTTTTTTACTGTTTGCAGGATGGCAACGTACTTTAAAGTTTCCCAATATAATTATTGAGGCGTCATTCTAACCGAACATCTTCCTTGGACTAACCACATTGAATATTTAAAAGGGAGAACCCTAAAAGTTAGGTTATTTGCGCCGAACCTTAGCTGAGAACCCTCGTCATACTGAACTGCTTTCTTATAAAACACTAATTTACCCTCATCTTTAATCTGCGTCCGTAGTTTGGTTCCCCTGCAAACACGGTGAAATAAGCTGACTCGATAAAATCTCACGCAAATATATCTGTTTCCTTTTTCCATAACTACAGCCGCAGCGTCCCACCACATTAGCTATATAATCAATTAATATTAAACCACAACTATGATGATACCAGGCCAAAGCATTAATTATTTTATTACGCAATCATTAACCACTCCTCCTCCAGGCCTTTCCGTGCGGTCCCGGTGTTTATCACTCGGTTAATTCCGACGGTTCACTAGTCTTTCTCAATTATTGGTTACTTATCTCCAGAAATCTTAATTGGTGTTTGCCGCCCGTGTATACCCTTCAGTTGTAGTGGACCGGTGGCGAGTAGCGAGGCGTGCCCGATTTCTGGGACACGTCCCTAATGACGCCTTCATATTTGTATTGGTAAACTCTGTTAGGTAAGCAGGTTGCCATCCTGCAAATGGTAAAAACAAGAGATGGGATTTTATAGCACATTAATCATATACCCTCGTAGCACCTCATTTAAAATCAGACATTATGCAGATGACTGTGTTTAGATATGAATCCAGTAATTTCATTGATGGCCATCACCGTCTCGCATGATTTCTCATGTGCGATAGCGCGTGGTGTAAAATGTGGAAATTATAAACATAACTGCGGCGAGCCTCTTCTGTCTTACTCTTTTCAGGATGGCAAGGTACTTGACACAGGTTCCCAATATAAACATTGAGGCGTCATTACAGACGAGTCACAGAATTTGGGCAAGCCTCACTACTCACGACTCGTCCACTAATAACGGAGAACGGAACACACGGGCGGCAAACACCAATTAAGATTTATACTCTGTTTCACCACTACCGTTCAGCACTGCCAAAGCTACGGGGTGTAAACAAGCCACACGCTTGCGCAGGAAAACATAGATCCAGATATAATTGTCTTGCAATTGGCAAGGTTGAGACGTTTTCCCTTGTTTAGCATCTGCTTCTGCACATCAATAACTAATTTGTTTATTCGTCATCGCATTTACGTCGTATTTTTTTAATTGTTGTATCAGTAACCTTCGGTAATTATGGCTAAAAATCAACATGGCAGCGCCCATGCAGACGCGACCACCTGTTTCGATCCGAACTTGCCCTTGACGCTCACCCAAAGCGCTCACAGGGACAAATGACTAGTGTAATGAGCTATCGCTTTGCGCCACCTCACGATCAGGACAAAGCATCAGGTACGCTCTGTCGTTATTGGCGAGATAAGCTATTGCTTTAACCACGCCTGCTTAGCCTAACGCACCGAGAATTTGATAGCGGTTCATGGAAATAGCGCAATGTAGTCACCAACACATTGCTGCCGGAGCTCCAAGACATAAATCTAAAGCAAATACAAGTGTCTGTTTGCAACTTACGGGCCACACAGCGCACGACGACGACGTGATAAACTCGAGGCGGAGAGCAGCAGCCTCGATGAGTGCAGCCATGTTCAATTTTTTTTGGTGCTGCCGTCTGCTAGCTTAACGTGTGCGCGCAGACGCCAGGGGGATGCTAGCAGACGACGCGGCGCGGATGAATACATGTGGAGGGGCTAATCGCCCTTCCTATTGGCTAAGGGGCCCTGTAGCCTCCACAGTGCTGAAGGGAACTTCTGAAACAGAGTATAGCGCTAGGAGTTTTTGCGCACGTAGGATGGACGAATTTTGGTTTCTCTTTGTCACACACAGCTTCGCTGAAAAAAACAACTAATACCTTGCCAACGCAAGAGTGTCACCCCTACTTAGACATTTCATTATGAATGCTCCTTTAAACGTGAAAAGTACACTTCTATAGACCTTTTCACTGTGTATAAACACAGACCCTGGACGGCTTCCGGTTTTGTCCACCGACGCAGCATACCAGCAGTGGCAGGGAAGATAAGCCTTGGCGAGAAGCCCGCAGACTTTCGACACTTGTCTCTGTGTGCTTAGCCAAATATGTCAAATAAATTTTCTTCGAAGTTATACACAAGATTTTGAGAGGCTTTCTTGAATTCTACGCGCCCTTATTTAGGGCTAATCCGTAAACGTAAAAAGAGGCTTTCCTTATTCTGGGACAACTTAAAAACATGGTTTACGCTTCGGTGTTAGAAAATGATAAATGAAGTGACCGGAAGTAGCTTGGGGTGAAACGTTTGCAGCTTCTATCGCAACCTTGAAAAGGTCTATACAAGTTACTGTGATTAGAGCGCACTAAAATCCGCTGCTTGGCTCTCATTCAGGGATTGTATGTATAATCTAGATCATTAAATCGAAAAACCGCCTTCAAAACGTTCGTATGCACACATCGTCTTCTATTATACCGAAGGCGACTACACTGAGGGTATGTTCGACTGACGAAAACTGCCACATTTCAACAATTTTGCCCTTATAATGCAGTCCGCAAGGCACGGCTATATCTGGCGATTTTCATTGTGAAGCGAAAGCACACTACATATGCAGCACTTTCGAAACACATGCCTTCGTTCATTTCGCCATTTGGTTATGAATTGAAATAATTGTTCACATTGTGCAATCAGTGGTGACTGCGATAACATAAGTTAAGTGTTCATAGGGGGATGTAGCCTAACGCGACCTTAGCGGAACGTACAGGCGTATACGATTATTAAATGTTGCTGTTCAACGTATTGAAGCTACGCGGCAAATCTAAAAGCTTAGGAGTAATCGACATGGTCGAATAACTTCACAGCGGCTAAGAACGAGGACAGAGGAAAACATCAGACAACACGAGCGCCAGCATTGTCAATACTATTTTCCTGTATCCTCATTATTCGGCGCTATGAAGTTATTCGATCATGTCTTACAAACTCGCTTCTAAGTAGTCGACTGATGTAACTTTCTTTAACTTGCACCTAAATTAGAATTAATATGCAAGATTAACGACTTGGAATGGAGACTAAATTGTCTCGGTGCTTGTCAGATGGAGCACGCCAGGTGAAGTAAGTACACTATAACTTTCAACTATAATCTAAGCTAAACTTCGTAAAGTGGACATGCAGCTGAGTTGAATAAGATCGATCGCATTCTGTTCGTGGAGTCATTTTGCGTTGCACAAAGATTTTCGTGAATTAATGTGCATTTTTTTAAAATTTATAGCTTGCGCCCAGAAGCATTCAAGAAAGTTGTTCTACGTCTGTATTTTAAGCAGTTTTTTTTTTCACCAGGCTGCGAACAAAACGTTCGAAATATGACAAAATACAATCAAGAGATGGCCCTGAGCCCTTTCGTAGCAGGGCCGGTATTCACAGAAAGCCAATTATGTTAGATTTGTTCGTTTAAATAGTTTACAAGAAATTTTGTGACCGGACAAATAAAAGGCTATCAAATGAGGCTAGCCAGTGCGAACGAATAGCTATAGAATTTTTTTACTGTCGTAAAAAAAATTGATTTCAGTTTATCTATTGCAGGGCTTTCAGTCCTATTTTAGAGAACGAAACCAGCATGACCAACAAGAACAACAACAATAATAATAATAGTTTTATAATAGGGTTTCGAAGGCGTTGATTACACAATCGTCTTGGGTTGTCGGCACTGCGCATGCGTAATACACTAATCACCACTTTGGTTTAATGTTCCAACCCCTATGCTCCGGAAACTGTGTGCGTACACAAGCCGCCCCTAAAAATGCGAGGGCGATGGACTTGCGTTTCGATTTACGGGGCATAAACCTCATTCTAAAACATCTACGGCTCCCTTGCGGTCACACAGTGAACCCACGGCGTAGGTGTCTATTTCTAAAGTTCGCTAATAATATTATTAATTCCAGCCTGTGACGATACGAAACATAAAAATAAATTTGTATAACCATCAAACGATAACTACGGACGTTATTTCAACTAACGTTCATGCAATGCAATTGCAAAGCGGTGCCACTAGGACACTTTTATTCACGATCACTCTAGCGGAGGATAGGGGAGAATATCAATCGTTTGAATATATTTAGCAGAACTTGTTACTCGGCTTACATAACTTCGAGAGAAACGTAGACGCCTAAGCACCACCGGCAGGAAGAAGATGCGCAAGAAAAGAGCACTCATGCGTTTCTTCTTTCTGCTGGTGGTGCTGAGGCGCCTAGGTTTTTCTCAGAATTATGAATACAAGCATGTGCCAACGCACCTCTACATGCCGTATCTTGCACGTACACTTTCAGTGAAACTCGACAAAGAAATGTTTGATAAGCGCAACCTCCCAGCAACATGCAGATTTTTTTTGCGTTGATGTGCACTGTAAAATTATACTTCGGCATAACACTTGAAATGAATACGCAGCACTAACATAGGCGTCTGTTTCAGGCGTAGCACATTTATTCACAGTCACTTAGAAGAACGGGCTTTCTTACTTTGTCAATCGGTCATACTCCGGAGAGTGTGCTCACATCAGTCAAAGAGGGCCGTGAAAAACACTTGACAGACTGAAAAGTTACTGAAGAATTCAAATATTTCTAATTGCATTATAACGTTGGCATTGACGTCAGCACCGTCGCTATGAAGACAGAAATATTTCGCGCTAGTGAATGACGAAAATTCGACCGGCTGTGAGCGCAGATAGGACCTATGAAACATCCCCAAAATTGTTTGCGCCGTGCATGCAGACGTCTTTCTTGAAAGTATGAATGAGGGTGCTTCCATTCCATACTCACTCAGAAGCACTATACTGCGTATCACAAAATATTACGGCATGGCAGCCACTGCTGCGAGTCTTATCATGGTACTCGAGGCTGCGAGCTGAAACTCAGCTGCGCGGTTCCACTGTCGTGCGCTGTTTGGCCCATCAATGCCAAAATGATGCGTGAATATACTTTAGACTTGCATGGCGATGCCACGACAGCTAAGTCTTCGTCAATATTTCTGCGGGTGGAATACATTCTGAGATGCTTCGAGGTTTACGCTTAAGAGAGCGGCTGCACTTGCTCGAAACGGCGGCTGTGGCCTGCCGTGCTCGCCATGTATATGGCGGTGAGCATGGCAGGCCACACGAACTGATAATGAAGACGTAACAACCAGGAACTCGATACGTTTTACTCCGAGAATGCGGTACTCACTATCAAAAAATTCTTAAAGATAACGAAGAAATAAAATCTTATATATCTAAATATACGCAGCCTCGGTTAATCGTAACCGGCAGTCAGCAACCAAAATCTGTGCAAGAGTATGTTTACCTATGTGTGTTCCTCACAGGAGACCCTGATTATCTCCATCCGAAGTACACATCTTGTGCGCTTCTGGTCGCAAATAATATGACTATTCAGAGATGTGTACACAATCTTAAGACTGTAATAAAAGAACTAAAAGAAACGTGGAGGGCGTTTCAGCTTCGCCTTCAAGCGTAGAAATGAAATGGCCCGATTACGCATTAGCGTAATCGGGCCCCGTGCGCACCGCCTTCTCAACTGCTATCCTCGCTTTGGTTCTCGGTGCATGCCTCAACCGTGCCGTAAGGAAACGAACGACTGTGGACGTAACGTTGGCCGTTTCAGACTATCCTAGAATGCCTACTCGAAGTACAGTTGCTAAGTGCCCACTACGTCATAATTCTTCCTTTTGCGAATCGGCGAAGGGCCCAATACGCGTTCGTAAGGTAGCGCGCGAACCTACCCAGCTGCACACGTTTTTGATGCTTCGGCAGCTGATCACGATTAAATATGTCGGTGGGCTTTGTAGTGGGATGGCCTTTACAAAACCCACTCGTTGAGCAATTCACAATTTTTGACGTCTGGCGCGATTCTACGCTTCTGCCACGCAATATTACATGCGTTAAGGAGAGTGCTTCTACTACATGACCTTCATATAGGGTTTTTTACGAAGCAACTAGAAGCAATAGCGTAGCTCTGTGGTAGAACACCCGCTTACCACGCAGACGGCCTGAGTTTGATTCTCACTTGAGTCGAAAAGTTTTATTATTTATTTTCATTTGCATCTTTCTTGATTTTATTATTTTATTTATATATGAAAAAATATGGGAAGGTAGGCTACGTAAGAGCCCGCTATCCCATCATCATGGTAGTAACATTCAAGACACACACAAAGATAAGAAAAGTTAAGAAGAATGAAAGAATAATAAAAAAAATAATCAGAAGCCCTATGTACATATATGCAATATGTGGCGTATAAATAATGAGCACTGTCTAAGGGCATACTCCAGTTCTCACAGCGTGGTCACATCGCGGATAGAGTCCATACAGATAATTTTTTTTATGCACTTACATGTATCTTGACTATGAGGTATGCTCATTAATGACTCAATACTATGGAAGGGAGCAATAAGAACAACCATAGACAGTTCATTAAACTTGTCTCCATTAAAAATCACGAAGAGCGCTCACTGCGCGTATTTGATTATCAGGATGTGGCCACGATCCAAGCACTTCGCCAATGGTAAGTGGTCGTCTGTCGAGGCGGTTCAGTCGATCACTCAGTTGAGCGCGTTGGTCATCGTATTGCGGACATTCTATAATAATCTGCTCCACTGACGCACCGGGATGATCACAGTGGTCGCAGTGCGGGGGACGTTCTTCTTTTGATGCGGCACAAGAAGGGAAGTGTGTACGCAACACCTAATCGTAGACGATGCAGGAGTGAGTCAAATGGTTGATCGATCTTCTGATTAGGTGTAAATCGGAGAATTAGATCTATTTGATATAAGAGTGAAGACTTTGTATGTTCGTCAAACCAAATGTCCTTGCAAAATTTGTGCCGCAGTCCGGAAAGAACATTCTTGCTTTCTGAGAACGAAACGGGCACCGCTGCAGTGGCTAATTTAATTTGTCTGCAATCTCATTTCCGAACACTCCTACGTGACTCGGAAGCCACCGAAAAAAGATCGCGCGACCCGCCAGAGAAGCGATGGTGATCGTTTTCAGGATTTGATATATGATGCTATCATATATACGAAAATGAAATTCCTTAATCATTTGCAGTGCTCTTTGGAGTCAGAATGTATTACCCAGTTATGACTTTGCTTGCTTTCAATAATAAATTTTGAAGCTTGTAATATTGCAACAAACTTCCGCTACTGTAGACGATGCCTTTCGAGGAAGTGGGAAATCTCTTTCTATTTTATGTGAAAAGCCGCAATCGAGCTTTCATCCATTGTAGATCCGTCCGGTGAAAGAAAATGTGTAGCGGTCTTGATAATTGTACATTTGCTGAAGTGTAAGGAATTTTGATTCAAGATAGTGTATCGCACACTTTTTTTCTACTCCTTTGACGTCCAGAGAGAGAGAAAAGCGAAGGAGAAAGGCAGGGAGGTTAACCAAGCTAAACTCGCTTTGACGACCAGAGTGACTGAAGGCGATACGAGCTGCCAAGGAGGAAAGTTGATATCTGCATGCAAGAAATATTATTCTTGTTGAAGTGTCGCTTCATAAGTTCGCAAGGTGCCACCATTAACGGATATTCAAAATGTACAGCGCCATCTGTCGACGATCCCGTAAGCTCGATCCGCCATGTTTTGTTGGGTACGAAAACGAAACCAGTCGCATATCGCAGCCTTTACGGTGCTAGTTTCTGATTGTTTATCTTCGTTCTGCGATGACTTCCCAATGCTTCGTGCGCTGTTCAGGCAACGAGGGAGCCCTGACAATGCCGGGTACAAGGTAGGACTAATTTTAACCGAATTATTATTTATATGAACGAAGAAAAGAACACACCGACGCGTGCTTGTTTCATCAACAAGATCGGCAATGGGCTTAGGTTCGGAAATGAAAAGCGCGCGCGAAAGCGCTCTATAACCTCAGTTCTCATATCTCCGGGCAATGGAATTGCTCGCCTGCAACTTAGCTAGAGTTACAGGAAAATATATTACGATATATGCATTTTAAAACAGACGGCCGACAACGCACACGTGCGAGAAAGCATGATTGATCAACATTATCTTGTCTGTGTTGCAGATCGACGAAAGCAAGGACTTACTTAATTACACGTGTATAAAGGCGCATTTACACTAGCGCGACACGACACCGACGTAGACACGAGGCCGGCACAGACGGTCGGCCGACGAGTCGCCCGCTGACGATGTCGCCGGACCGTCTAGTCACACTAGGCCGACGACGACGACGACGAGGCCTCGAAAAACAGCATGTCGTCGTAGTGTAACATGATGGCAGACCGAAAACACCAGCAAAACGCATCGGCAGACTTGTCGTTGGCAGGTCGTCGGGAGATCGGTGGCCGAGCGAAAATTTGCCCATGTCGTTGGCTAAAACGACGAAGGGGGCGATCTTGGGAGGTATTGTGCGGAGGCCCCGCACAATACCCCCTCAGCGCACCCCACGGATGTCTTTTCTTTGCTTCCCTTTGTCCCCACCATAGGTCGGAAAAGCTGGTGGAGCTCACTCAGACTCACTCATAAAATATATTTTGTGCTTAGAACTGACTCGGACTCAGACTCACCAAAACTTTCCTGTGCCGGACTCACGCGGACTCCCACTCACGAAAATTCTTTTCAACCGGACTCACTCGGACTCAGGCTCACCAAAACGTTACTCACCTTGACTCACTCAGACTCAGACTCACGACTCGATCTGTGTCTGAGTGAGTCCGAGTGAGTCGACTCATGAGTCCGTTAGCCTAGAATTAGCTTTTTCGGCCATGGTGTCAATGCTCTTTAACGACAATGTATCACGTTATGAGTGCTCTCCTTGGCCCCTTTTGATATAGGGCCTTTAAATACAGGTTAAGAATGCTAGAAAGCAGTAAGGTCACTTGAATGAGATGACAACATAATATATATCTATCAGGAACTTCCCTGGAAGAGTCTGCGGGGGAAGAGGGGCAGGTCAAGGCATCCCCCCAACGTAATTCGCTCCTCTGATCAATACATATTGACATGGTGTATGAATGACACTGCTCTGGGATACGTGGGAGTAGACGCGAGTATAAACGTGAGCATAAACGTGAATCCAGGTAAGATTGATATTAATGCTGAAGATGATTAGATAGGACCGTAGGTCGGCAAAAGAAAGTGGAACTCACTCAGACTCACTCAAGAAATATATCTTGCGCTTTGGACTCACTCGGACTCAGACTCACTAACATTATCCTGAGCCGAACTCACTCGGACTCACACTCACGAAAAATTTTTTCAAACGGACTCACTCGGACTCGGACTCACCAAAATATTACTCGCCCGGACTCACTCAAACTCAGACTCATGGCTCGATCTGAGTCTGAGTGAGTCTACTCATGAGTGAGTTCACCGACCTATCGTCCCCACCCACATCCCTCGACGCCATCGGGGATGGCGGGGCCTGCGCCGCGTAGCCCGAGAGAGACAATGGCAGAGGAGGGAGGACGGCTGAAAATGAGGAGCAGGTGGTGCCTGTTTCAATTTCTTCGTGCAAGTTCAGTCGGTGTCGCCGCGCGCGCCTCCAGTGTGACTAGAGAATTGGGGGGACGAAAGGCTGTGAGCACAACAAGGCGCAGACGGAGTCTTCCACAGACCAGCGGCGGACTGTTGGCGTCGTTGCAGTGTAAATGGGACGACGACACGATAAAAGACGCTCCCAAAGACAGTCGGCAGACCAAAATCGGTGTCGTGTCGCTCTAGTGTAAATGCGCCTTAAGCAGCGCCACAGACACTGCTGCGCGCGTCCGCGGTAAATCAGTGCCGCCACACGAGACCCAATAGCAAAGATTCACACAGCCACCGCTTTGCAAGCTTCGCAAGGCAGTGTGCGTCCACCTTTTGTGCGCCGAAGTACGCGGTCCGCATGCCCCGTCTGCCCTTCGCTTTACACCTCCTTCTGCCTCCACTTTTATTTTTAGCGGCGAATCACCTTAGGGTCTCAGCGTGTCGGCGTGCACCGTCGTCGAGTGCTGCTGTCGGGACGGTCGATTTGCTTGAGCGCAAGAGAGAGACCACCTTCTCTCGCCAAGAGAGAGTTCGCTTAAGCGCTCGCCGCGTGGCGAGGGAGAGCGAACGGCGCGCGTTGACTGTGGAAACGCTCCCTCGCCCGCGACAGACAACGCGCTGCACAACCGTTCACCGGCCACCCCGTATATGTAGGCACTGGATCTTGACTTGTAATGTAGTGCCGGCGGGAGATTTCTCTTGTGCGTAGTTGAACAAAAAGATTCGCAGCATGCGCGTTAACTAAAAGCGGACTGCATCCTTCGCCCCTCCCCAGGTTTCATGTTAGTGGAGCTGAAATGCCCTTCCTACATGCTTCGCCCCTCCCCAGTTTCGCTGCTCGTGCTCGGTTCGCGCGGCGGGCAGACTCGGCGCGGCGGCTGCGGGGACTGTCTCAGTCGGTGGGCGCGGCTGATCAGCGACAGTGTGTGATAAGCCAGGCGCGGAGGTTTTTTAAAGACGATAGTCTTTCTTGTGATACTTCAACGCAAAAATTTTGGTCTCTCTGTCTGTCTGTCTGTCTGTCTGTCCGTCCGTCCGTCCGTCCGTCCGTCCGTCCGTCCGTCCGTCCGTCCGTCCGTCCGTCCGTCCGTCCGTCCGTCCGTCCGTGACCCGATTCAGCTACTCGGCCAAAGTTTAATTCACTTTCTGAACGCCCAGCCATCTTGAACTGGTGTTATCATGCATACCTGTGAACATATTCGATCAAAAAGCAAATACTGCGCATACCTGAGGCGCAACATTAATATGTAAGTGTCAGGTCGTGTGTTCTTTTATTAGAAAATACATAGGTACGCAATTCTAAAGACCCTAGTGTTTTTTAGGCTGCGCTGAAAATGCGACGCTGTGCTGCCGCTGGCAGTGGCCCTTGGTCACGGTGTAATGCCCTTGGTTCAGCACAAGCTCATGTTTTTTAATGGCGTCCATATCTCACGCAGCGCCTCCTCTATTTTATCAACGCCAGCCAGATGCCGCCAATTCAACGTAGAGTAGGCGCTGTCTGAGGCAAGGCAAAACATAGTAGTACGGCCGGCACGAGACTATCGTCTTTCGACGACATTTGCAGCGAAGCACGCAGATACGCGGCCAATGTTTTTTTTTTTCCTTTCTTTTCTTCCGCTTCCATAGGTCAGCGTGCGCTGCGAACACGGAGCGCTCAGTTACGAAACAGTTCTATAGATGGAGCTATTTGTTCCGTAGATCACCGTACTCGTCTTTCCGCTGATCACGGGCACTTGTATGCTTGTATGCTGTTCGCAATAGCGCGCGGCGCGCTATAATGCAGGCCTCCGTGGCATGCGAAAGCAAAAGCACGATATTTTAAAAAGATAAGTCAATGAACGAACAGGTATAGAGTTCAAGAAAACCAGAACGACAACACTAAATACACGCAATAGATTACGACCACACGGCATTATAAAAAACCAGTGTGTATTAAAAGAACATTATCCTCGGGACGCTCTCTCCGTATACAGTCAAAACGCGCGATCAGTATTTTTTGCTTTGCGGCGCAGTACCGCTCATGCACATGTCCATGCTTTGTTTATTTCGAAAGTACACGAAACACCTTATTTCGAAGGGCGTAGAGATACCTGTGGCTAATGAAATGAGTCGAGAAATGCAGCACAGCGTTGCGCAGGTCGCGCAGAAAGAACGTGGTTTCTATATCTGGCGCGTGTTATTATAATCTCAGTGGGAAATACAATGGAGATGGATTGCTGCGCAAGGTCATCTGAAAAGTTTGAGAGTCGCATCTCTTCTGCAATGAACATTTTTCTTGAACGCCTACCTCAGATCGGAAGCACACGCCACTACAGAACAGCAGTTCGGCTTTGCGATGCGCCTCGTGGAGCTGCCGTCCGGATGAGTTTTGAAGCGCACAGAGCTCCGATATTGCGTTCTCGTCGATTTGTGGCAGCACAGTGAGGTTCACTGACCGTTCGGCGCTGCATCACGAAATGAAAAGCCGTATTTTGTCGGTCCGAAGTCTCCGGAAACGACAGCGGCTGAGCCTCTCCATGGCCTCTCCTTATGGAGACGCTAGCAGACGGTTCCGCGACGGTGCCCAACAAAAAATGGCGGAGACACCCAGTGTTGCCAGAGCACTAAGCATTAGGAATATACCCTATTCGCCCGTTTCTTTGAATGAGTTTTTCACGAAGCGGATGGGCATAATGTCTTTGCGATAAGCGGAGGAAGTGGCGGCAGAGTTCTTGAATGCGAAGACCTTGAATGGGTGGTTTTTTCGCTTCTGCGATAACGAGGCCACTGTGAGTTGCGTGCGGTTAACTCAGACAAACGATGTTGTTTAGCCTATGTTCATTTGTCTGAGATATATTTTGCATAACTGGTAATGCATATATGCGATGGCTTGTCGAACTAGAACTCTATGAATCTTCAGAAGTGTTTATGTTGTGCCACCCCATTTATTTTAGATGCGAAGCATCTTATGCTCGGGGCTCTGTCCGTCCCTCCCGCGTCCCGCGTCCGGCCCACTTTCATGAAGTAGGGAAGCACCCATTATACGAACCAGAACACTGTAGTAATATGAAGGCCATCAACCACTATCACAGTCATCAGAGTCATGGCCGAGAGCACAGAGAGGCTGCTTAGCAATGGCTAGGCAGGTGGTGTCTGTGGCCCAGGTTGACCCCATTCCTTGATCTTGCTTGCATGTGTTTGGAGGGGGGCTTAGTCCGTCCCTCCTTCCCGCGTCCCACACCACCACAGCGCATGCGCGTCCCCTCCCCCTTTCTCTTCTACGCTCACCCCCTTTCTCTACTCTAAGAATCATCTACTCTACGTAGCGGCGCCCACATCCCCACAGCGCATGCGCGTCCCCTCCTCCTCTCTCCTCTAGGATTCCTCTACTCTACGGAGCGGCTCCCGCGTCCCACACCCCAACAGTGCATGTACGTCTCCTCTCCTACGGTCCCCGCGTCATGTCCTCTAGGAATCCTCTATGGAGCGGCGCGCACGACAGGTGGTGTGACAGCTGCATACTCGGTTGGGGGGCGCCACGGTAGTTCCGCGGTATGAAAATGACGGAGCGCGCGCACCTCATTCTCTCTCCCGTGCAGCGCCGCGATGAGCGCCCGGACCGCTGCCGCGAAATGAGAGCGGCGACGTTCCTCCCGCTCAAGCTGATTATCTCCCCGCTGCTTCGCATCCACACATGGTTCCCTTTAGCGGGAGATGGGGAAGTTTTTTATTTATTTATTTATTTATTTGACAATACATGATTGTCGTGGGGCAGGAGACGAAAGGCGACGTTATGAGTCACCTGAATAGGCCTCTAGCACCACACTGTACATTCTTCACACAACGCAACTACATTGAAAAAAGAAAACTTTCCCATCTCCCGCTAAAGGGAACCATGTGTGAATGCGAAGCAGCGGAGAGATAATTAGCTTGAGCGGGACGAACGTCGCCGCTCTCGTTTCACGGCAGCGGTCCGGGCGCTCATCGCGGCGCTGCACGGGAGAGAGAATGACGCGCGCGCGCTCCGTCATTTTCATACCACGGAACTACCGTGGCGCTCCCAGCGGAGTATGCAGCTGTAGCACCACCTGTCGTGCGCGCCGCTCCGTAGAGGATTCCTAGAGGAGAGAACGGGTGGGACCGTAGGAGAGGAGAGAGAGGGGACGTGCATGTGCTGTGGGACGCGGGAGCCGCTCCGTAGAGTAGAGGATTCCTAGAGGAGAGACGGGGAGAGGACGCGCATGCGCTGTGGGGATGTGGGACGCCGGCCGCTCCGTAGAGTAGAGGATTCCTAGAGGAGGAAGGACGCGCATGCGCTGCGGGGATGTGGGACGCGGGCGCCACTCCGTAAAATAGATGATTCCTAGAGTAGAGAGTGGGAGAGGACGCGCATGCGCTGTGGGCGGTGTGGGACGCGGGCGCCGCTCCGTAGAGTAGAGGATTCCTAGAAGAGAGAAAGGGGGGTGAGCGTAGGAGAGGAGAGAGAGACGGGGACGGACATGCGCTGTGGTGGTGTGGGACGGACTAAGCCCCCTCCAAACACATGCAAGCAAGATCAAGGAATGGGGTCAACCTGGGCGACAGACACCACCTGCCTAGCCATTGCTAAGCAGCCTCTCTGTGCTCTCGGCCATGACTCTGATGACTGTGATAGTGGTTGACGGCCTTCATATTACTACAGTGTTCTGGTTCGCATAATGGGTGCTTCCCTACTTCATGAAAGTGGCCGGACGCGGGACGCGGGAGGGACGCGGGACGGACGCGGGACGGACGCGGGACGGACATAGCCCCAAGCATAAGATGCTTCGCATCTAAAAGAATATACACGAGCACAATGACATTACGGAGAACTACGAGAAAGCTCATACAAAATAAAGAATACAACAAAGTTTCGAAAATGTGTAACATAACATACGTATTATTGAAAGCACAAAAATGGAGCAATAGTAATACTTCGGGGAATACAGGGTTCCTGTAACACATCGGAGAACATTCAATGTCTGATTAACACGCTCTTCAATGTTGGAGATATGAGCTCCCCAGGTTAGCATGCGGTCTAATGTTATACCAAGGAAACGATGCTTCGCACAACAGGTACTACAGTCTGGTTGACCGAGCGACTGAACTGGTCGTGACGTCTCCTGGTAAAAGGTAACACCGCAGATTTCCCTGCTGAAACGCCCATGCCGCACTCTGTCAGAAAGCGCACAGTTATATCTATGCCTTCCTGAAGCGGATCCTGTACTTCCTTGCATTCATACCCTGACGACCAGAGGCAGATATCATCTGCGTAGATTGAAATATGTACTGACGATGTTTTACGTAAAATAGTGGGAAGTTTGTGCATTACTATATTAAATAGTATAGGGCTTAGTATGCTTCCTTGAGGCACACCTGCTCTGAGTTCTCGTGGTGTGCTGCTGCCCAGGCATGTTGCCATGAATACAGTTTGACAAGTCAGAATATCTGAAGCCCAATGAAGTAGGCGTTCCTTCATTCCTATGCTATATCACCCGTACAAAACATGCGCGTGGCTAACTGTGTCAAAGGCACGCCTAATGCCTAGGAAAGCTGGAATTGTCATTATTCCGAATGCCTTCTCATGCTTTTTCCATGAAAATATGGAAAAACTAAGTCTGCTGTTTTGTCTGGTACAGTAATGATTTATCTAGAGCACTAACATGACTGAGAACTCAGAAATACGCTACAGACTCCGCTTAAAATAAACTCGGAAGGAAAATATACTGAGTTTATGCAAAGTTTAATGTCTGCGAATGATACACACATATATAGCCTCCCATCTTTTTATTCTAAAAGCTGTAGTCATGTATCTTGACTGTGTTTCAGTGTTTACGTAGAAATGTAGTCAGAGGGGGAAAAAGGGCTGCTACGAATTGCTTCTGTAATATTGTAGTTTGACATGCACGAAAGTTTTCTCATTTGTGCAGTCCTCTCCTCCAAAAATAGCACTTCAGATTGTCAACTGCACCTCTTGCCGTCTGAGCTTGATCAGCAGAAATAACATGCATTGGAACTGCAATATTTATGTCTAAAAGACAGCAGTCTCCGTCAACCCCACCTTTTCCCTAATGTTCACTGACAAAATTGTCAACTGTTTTTTCTCAGAGCAGGTAATGAGGTCATTACTTGAGTTCCCTTATCCCTGGCGATCTGAGCGAACCATTATAAAGGCGGGCCTGCCTGGAAAGCCCTCCCCGTAGGCAGGATCTCCTTCCGGGATCATTAATTGCCCAGTCAAATCCTCGTGATGGAAACGCCGTTCAGTTTCCATCTCTCAATTTTGCATTAGCTTTCGCGCAGATCTCGAATTGAATTTTCTTTACCATTTATACCATCATATATCTAGTATGTTTGTAAGGTTTTTCCTTTGTATACGCTCATGTGCTGGATGGTAGTTTCGGTTAACGTATTGTTCAACTGCACTGAAACGATAGGTTTCGTTTATTCTAAGTTTGTTAATACTGTGGTGATGGTGGGGATGGTGGTGATGGGGGGTGTTGTGGCAGGCGGGGTTTGCCTGGCATACATCGCCGGCAACTGTTCCGTCTAAGCATGTCATGAATTGCAGAGGTGTGTCACCACGTGTTAACCAGCCCCGTGTCTCACAGGAAGGCAATCAAATGTAATTGTTACACTCTCCTCCTAGTTGCGGTGGGATCTTCAGGAAAAATGACATTTTCGAACGTGGCAAAAATGACATTTTCGAATTTTAATTTCATTTTAAAGTAAGCGTGAGTGCTCATTTGAGTTGGCAGCACCTCGCGACATCGCCACTAGTCTGACGTAGACGAAGGCCACGCTTGATGTTTCACAAGAAAAGCGAATGCACACAATACCACGACTGGCACCCGACAAGGACTATTGTTCCTCGCCCCTCTCGCTCTCTTGTTGGGCTGCTCTCAAGGTGGTTTTGGCTGCTAACGCAGGAATGCTTTTACTTTTTCCCGAAGGGACACGCGCCTAAATGGGCCATGACACCCAGTTTTTGATCAGAATCAGTGTTATGTGGGTTAATCCTTGGGTGTTCACAAACAAGCTGGCAAAATCTCAGCGCATTTGTACGAGCACTTAATTTATAATGAATATTTTTATAAACAAGCGAGCGGTCCGATAGTCTGACAACACTGGCGCACTCGCGAGCCGTGACGTAACAAACCGCTTGCTTTGCCAACGATATTCTGGCCAACGATATTGTTTCATGGTCAGCTGCGCGTACATTGGTGCTATTTCAGCTTTCTTCAGCTTGGCATTGATAACTGAACGATTTGCAGCGGCTAAAGCTTAGGTGGAAGACGATGGCTCCACGCCATAAAGCAGATGACACCACCATGGCCGCTGGATCAAAGCGCACGCCGTGTGCGCTTTGATCCAGCGGCCGGGGTTTGATTCAGCGGCCGTGACACCACACACGCCATGGCAACATGGCGGTCGCCGGGGTATATAGCGGGCGACTTCTAGGGCTCATTTTGCAGTGAAATATTATTTTAAGTCCAATTTTCATATATGTACAGACACAATAGACCCTCTACTTCTATTTTCCGCTGAAAATCGCAATTGGTGGGTGATCGTGTCATGGCCCCTTTAACAGGCTTGACTCATACCGAAGCACCCACATCGTTTCATTCTTTACTGCGTGCGAGGCCCTGATTTGAAAACTGCGGTGTCGACGTCCCCAAAGCTTGAGAGCACGTGGTCTTAGGCGCTCCACCGCTGTGGGGCGCTAGTTTCTTACGATTTCAGGCGCGCCTTTCGAACTGAAGCTGCTATTGGTCACAATTAACGACTCTGGCGTTATTTATGCAATGCGTCAGAGCATTTACTATTCGATTTCGGCGTTACCAGACACAAGGCTACAAATTACACTCAAAAAGTCGCATACAAAGATTTCGCTGTCAGGGGCTGTTAAGCAACAGTACTGCTGCGTACCATGCACTTCGAAAAACTATTGACTCCTATATTGACAGCCTGAGAGTATCAGATGAGGCACCTCGGGCGTGTCACGTTGCACTGTAGAGACTGACACATGTCTGTCCTCATTACTAAATGACAGGAATAGATGGGTCATGGTGTCTACTATAGCTTTGTAAGTACTGGATTTTAAGCACCTTGTATCACTTGTGTAAACGGAGCTTAAGGTGATTCGAGGTTCCCGAAGAACACGCGAAATGTGTCTGACAATGATTAAAGCATAGTTATCATTGATTTGCGTTCGTCAGTCAGCTTGTCAGTCGGACTTTCAAAGTGCAGTGTGGCGGATGTACACTGCGAACCTGCCTTCCTTGGTGTTAAGGTTCTTATACCCGCCGCCAACGATCCGTGTAGTTGTATCTTTGGCAATGTTGGCCAAGCAGACTCCGCAGCAAGCGTGCATTTTACTATATTTATTTAAAACCTCCTACGTCACAAAAAGGGTAACCTCTGTGCAATTGTTTTCTACTTAATAAATAATGATATTTCAGTTCAAACGGGACGCTACAATGCTTATAGGTGCTGTCTATTTAATCTGAAAAAATTTTCAAAATGCACAAGAAGTGCTTTGAAGTTCACCTGTTCGAGTAAAACTCGTTTTGTTAAAGTAAAGCTCAGCACCTGTGCTGAGCTTTACTGTGCTGAGCTTTACTTTAAAAGCTCAGTACCTGTGCAACGCAAGGAACCACACGGGTAAAAAACATCGGCTCTTGATGTCTGCGATAGTTGAGCTGGCCTTCGCAAGGTAACTCGAACCAATGTCCCTGATGGGGACGTGGTGAGTCTGACGTGAACTTGGCCTATGACATCTCCTTTTTGTTTTCCTGTCGTTGCACAAAGAACTATAATTGCAACTTTTTTCCGCGTTTAATGTAATAATCAGAGTGCCCGGCAGTGAGCCGTGTTCTTCCATACATCCCCACTTTTACCAGACCTTCACGGTAAGCATCCTCAAAACGAGAACAAAAAAAACTCTGTTGAGAAACTTAACAAAGTTACTTTGCGAGAATAGATTCCTCCTATTCGTTTTCAAAAGAAATTGTAATTTGTAGCTTCTGATTTCCCAACTTGGTGCCATTCTATCTTTATTAGCTCTTTTTTTATAGCAGCGTTTCTTTGTTGGTTCGTTAACACTACACAAAAAAGCAATGTAAACTAGAAGAATGCTCCAGGTGTTTAATATTTGCCTTGGCTCACTTCGACCCAAGCGCATAAAAAATCCAAAGGCTAACTCAGTCGCGGGCTTTCGATGTCATTCCTTTTTGGCTTCACTTACATTTACAGAAAGCCATCGACGCACTGCTGAAGCAGTACTGGGCTCGTATGTGCACGAAGAATGCTCCAACCTGCCCAGCCACATGGAGGTAAGCCGCAAAAGTAAAAGCGCGTACATGTCCCAACTGCGCGTACTTGAGAACTAGGCCACAGGAAATCCCAAAAATGAGGCGCGGAGAGCGCAGTCACGGCCACATCTATCGCAATATTTTGGCAGTGCTCACAGCCAGGGCTACGAACTTCAGCGCCACGTTGGACGATGCGCGCTAAAACGTAGTTCATGTTCCGCGCCGTGCTCTGTCAGACCAATTAATTCCCAATCGATACTTGCATTTGCATGCTTTAGAGTTGTATCATGGCAGCAAGTTATTTAGGTGCACGTTAAAGAACTCCAGGTGATCGAAAATTCTGGAGCCCTCCACTATCGCGTGCCTCGTAATCATAACGTAGCTTTAGCACGTAAAACCCCAGAAAATATATTATTCTTAAGCACACAATGAGCTGCACCCGTTCGAACAGAAGAACAGACACGAGAGCGAGCTCAGCGAGGTGACAGCTTTGGGCACTTGCTGAGATAAGTCTAGTTTCTTAAGCAAAAGAAATGAAAGCCACGCCGTAAGACGCGGTTTTTAGAGGATGGGGTCTCTCAGAGGTAACGGCACAGCGATGCTTATGGTCTGTGAGCACGTCACTGTTTACGCCACACAAAACAAGGAGATGATGAATAGAAAAAAAAAACAATATAATAAATCGTATTTTTTAAAAAATGAAAAGCCAGTGTTGATCGCGAGAGACCCTTCTTACGAAAAGCTAAATGAGCAGTGCCATCATTAAGGTTGTGCTGCATGAGTCCACCCATTTACAACTAGAGAGAGATGAGGCACCAAGAATCCACACGAGCTGAGGCGAACTAAAAGTGACACTATGTCTTCATTTCTCTTCTTTATCTATGTTACGAGCGCACATACACACCATCTGTAAATAAAAGAAGTGCTTCGGCGCATGAAGTGGAATATGGCACGCGACTGTGCCCTAAAGTACGTGTAGAAAAACGTTTGCTTCTCTATTCCACTTGCTAGGAGAGATTTTCAAAGTTCTCCTGCAACAACATCTACTTTCTCTCTAGAAAGTCTAGCCAATGGAGGATGTCGTCAATGCGGCCAATTACACCCGCGAGTCACACGTCAATCAGTGGGGCACAGTCACCATCGAAAATGACGGCTGTACAACAGATCACTCTTGAGACTTCGCTTTGCGTCATGGTGACATTGTGCCACGCTCCCTCTTACCGCTCTCGTTTTATTGCTCCGTACTTCTTCATAGTTTTACATTTCAGGTGAACAAACATTTTAGGTGCATCGATTCCCTTTGTACCCAGAAACATTACAAAAGCAACGACGTTCTTACAAGAATGCAGGCTAGATGCGAGCCTCGGTGAGCACCGCGGCAGGGTGATAGTTTGGTGCATACCTGTGCGTGCTCAGAGTCAAACGAACTGGCACCTCTCACAAAGACGGCCTCGGTAACACACGTTTACAAGCGACCGAGTGTGTGCTCCACAGGACACCCGCTCTTGCACGATCCAGGCAGCAACAACAAAGGAACTACGCTTAAATCGCTAACGGCGAAGCGAAGGGGGGGGAAACGTATAGGCACAGAAGAGCACTGAAAACAAGACGTCCCGCAATTAGGAGGGTTTCTGTAACCAAAGCCCAAGTGTGCGGTCGTACCGCTTGTGGCACCGCCGACCATTAACCTTAAGAAAACAATTGCTCCCGCGTTAATGGCTAGATTCCGCCAACTAACCGAAATGCGGTCGTGTCTAGGACAACTGCAATCCGACCGAGAAGATTGCGTTCCGTTGTATAGTTTTTGCTTACGTGCTCCTCTGGTGTTCTAGGCTTTCTCTGTATTACTGCCGGTCATATATCTCCGATGAACACGGGCCTCTTGAGGCGTCAAGGCAACCACTCTGGCAGCTGAACCGCACGTTCGTAACGTCAGAGTGATTCAATTTACAAGCACCTTCACGCTGAGGAGCAACAGGACCGTTTGCAATGCGGTTAAAAATGCAAGCCTCATTCCTGCTTAATCAGCGACTGACGGCTGTTTCCTTTTGATCGCTGATCTTGTATGCTGATGCTTGTGGGAACACCTACGCCAGTTACGTGAGCGTTGTCTAGATATAGAGGGAAAAGTCGAGAGCAGGACGTTACACATGCAGACTAAGCGCCGCATGCATTGTTGCGTTTATGGGAACTTTATGGAAGTTTGATGACGTGCGTTTACAGTGGCCGACATAGGCGAACACGTATTTTCGGCGCTTTTAAGATCCAT
Organism: Rhipicephalus appendiculatus; assembly: GCA_030522465.1. Classification (NCBI taxonomy): domain Eukaryota; kingdom Metazoa; phylum Arthropoda; class Arachnida; order Ixodida; family Ixodidae; genus Rhipicephalus; species Rhipicephalus appendiculatus. The sequence continues at coordinate 4,506,013 of JALIZH010032933.1, read as the reverse complement.
CAGACACACTCCGGTTGTGCAAGTGAGGAGTATCTATCATGAGCGGAGCGTTCACGTTGCTCTATCTTGATCTTCCGCTGACAATGGGAAATAAACTTCGTGAAATCAGATAGCTCTCGTTGCTGCGTTTACGGCTTCTGTCATTGACATAACAAATCTTGATTGAGTTGTTAGCTGTAATTATTTAATTATTGGCCCGTTGTCTCTTCTTGAACATTACATACGACCGCTTCACTCCACAAAGCTAGGCTCAAATTAATCTTTATTCAGATAGTCATTCTGCGGGCCACGTACGGGTGTTCGCATAATGACTTCTTTCAATTGGTCGCTTGGTCAATCCATTTGTCAACAAAAAGTTAGAAAGCGTTACAAGGACGATAAGATTCAAAGTGCGGATCTGAGCTTAGCTTAACTATTGTTAGAGGATGAGAATGCAGGTGTACGAAAAGTGCTATGCTTCGGTTAGCAATTTCTTCGGGTTCAGCGAGGCAATAAAAATGTGACTAGCGAGTTAGGTAACTTTAGAGCAAGCGCCGGTCTAATTCCATGCCGCTCCTCGGATGTGCAAAAGTTTTCCCGCCACCAGGGTGCTCCAGCATCCCCGTCGCTCTTTCGCAGGGTAAAAACGGCTTCACTGCACACAACACTACATCTAGTCGTCTCTCGCATGAGTGAAGCAAGAGTAGCGTTGTATGCTGATTTATTTGTTATTATTTTTACAGTGCTGCCTTTTAGATCGGTCGAGATTTTCGTGACTTTAAGGCATGCCGTAAATAGCGGCAGAATAGCGTCTGGCGTGATGGTTGCAATATCGCATTTCTCTGCCAGCGCCTCCACTATTTTTTCAATGCCAGCCAGATGCGCCCGATCCAGCCGTTCACCACTCTCGCCTCTTGCCCTTTTCTGCTCTCGCCCATCGCCTAGCCTTCGCGTGTGCTTCGCGGTCATGGGGGGAGAGAACCCTTTATGTGGTGCCTCACGACGGAAATCGTGTGTGTGTGTGTGTGTGTGTGTGTGTGTGTGTGTGTGTGTGTGTGTGTGTGTGTGTGTGTGTGTGTGTGTGTGTGTGTGTGTGTGTGTGTGTGTGTGTGTGTGTGTGTGTGTGTGTGTGTGTGTGTGTGTGTGTGTGTGTGTGTGTGTGTGTGTGTGTGTGTGTGTGTGTGTGTGTGTGTGTGTGTGTGTGTGTGTGTGTGTGTGTGTGTGTGTGTGTGTGTGTGTGTGTGTGTGTGTGTGTGTGTGTGTGTGTGTGTGTGTGTGTGTGTGTGTGTGTGTGTGTGTGTGTGTGTGTGTGTGTGTGTGTGTGTGTGTGTGTGTGTGTGTGTGTGTGTGTGTGTGTGTGTGTGTGTGTGTGTGTGTGTGTGTGTGTGTGTGTGTGTGTGTGTGTGTGTGTGTGTGTGTGTGTGTGTGTGTGTGTGTGTGTGTGTGTGTGTGTGTGTGTGTGTGTGTGTGTGTGTGTGTGTGTGTGTGTGTGTGTGATGTCGATGATGTGTTGATGACGATGATGACGATAGCCTGTCTTCAGGAGGCTGGAGTACATTTCGTCATCAGGAGCAAGGTAACCGGTCACGTCATTGTTCGTTGATTCAAGCTGTCGTTCCAACCAGGGATGCGGCAGGAAACCTTGGGCCTGTTTTCCACTGTGAACTTAAACAAGGCACCGGTTGAAATACTGGCATCTTTCGCGAAGAAAAATAAGCAAGGGATGAATATTCGCGCACGCGTTGGGGATGCCATGGTTCATGTAATGAGGAAAGATGAATCAGTGATGCTATCGTTATCAGTCGCAGGGGTTTTCTCCATCTTCGTTGGCGTAACCGCGAGTATAATCGAGAGCATCTGCGCAAAATTTTCATGATTGACTATGATAGTGATGGAAGCGCATTTCAGTATGGAATGATGTCGTCATAATGTGTTAGTACCTAATGTGCGTCGGGCTTGTGTTATCGTAGGGGTGTCATAGTGACGGAATTGTGCATAGCGAATGCCAACTGAAGTAGGTACGCTCGAGATTTTTTATTGTTCAATAGTTCAGAATAATGCGTGGGTAGCGTTGTGTCACTGTTGCGCACATGTAAATTGGTCACAATGTGTTGTGTGCTGGGCATTCATTGAAGTAATGCTGTTCGTTTGCGCAAATTGCGCCACATATACACCTGTTCGATGCGGTTATGTTAAAGCTATGGAGATAATATTGAAAGTGACCATGACCAGACATTAAATGTGTTAAACTGTTAGGAGGGGGGAAACCACTGTAGAATTTTGTAAGGACTTGGAATTCAATGAAGTAATGTTGTCTCAGGTCCTTCAGTCTGCCAGTGGGTGTGCCAATACGAACTCAGAATTTTATGGAACTGAGTCCGTACTGACCGAATTGATATTTTTTCGTAACGCACGAAGCCTGATGTCTCTCCTGATGCCGCTGCTGCGTCAGCTAGTTCGTTTCCTAAAATTCCCCTATGTACCGCGGTACATGAAACAGTTCTGTGATTTCGCCTGTCGAAATAATATGGGGGGAGCAGCTTGATGTTCCAAATTCTCCCGTCATTATCAGTCAGACTTGAAAGTTTCATTAGAAGGGATTGACAGTCTGTATAAATGTGAGTTGGCAAGTTACGGTTGTTTGTAAAGACGAAATGAAGTGCTTCCTGAAATATATTAATTCCGTTGCGTATGCGCTTGAAGATTTGCGTATCTGAACTTTCCTGACAGTTATTATCTTATTATCTTTGGCGGCCAAAGCAATGTATACCGCTCCCGCCGCGTATGATGGGTATGAGCCGTCTATAGTGACGATTAGGTTTTAGTGTAAATAAATTATATTTTTTACTGGGGTGATGAGCCCACGGACTGCATGGATATAGGATGTCAGCCGCTTTGAATGTTTTTACACCGTAGTGAGTTATGTTCCTTAGTGTGAATAGGGAAAATTCTGCAGATGGTCTGTCCAACTCAAGTGGTAACGGATGCGCGTTAGCGAGAATTTGTGAGGAGGACGTGCGTGTGGTGTAAAATGCACAGGTTGTTAAGGAAATTAGTACGATTCGCTGAACTGATAAAACTCGCGCCCTAATGAATTGTGATGGGAACATAGGCTCCCATACTGGAGATGCATATGTGAGAGACGGCAGGATGACTTGTCGGTGCGTTTTCGCTACGTTACGATTCGAAAACGATGCGCAGCGCATCACTTCCCTCATAGTTCGCGGAGTATGACAGTGTAACGTTGAACGGAGTGTTTATCGATGTGTTGTGTAATTGCGTTTAACTTTAAAGCGGTCGCATGCACATGTAATTGGGTAGTGGGGAGATTCACGTCTTGAGAGAATTGTCAAAGATTAGTTTATTGATAGCGGCTCATTTAAATCGCTGTATTGTAAGAATCGTGCGAGGTGTACCATTGGAATGATTAAACGCATAAGGTCAAAGTTGCATTAAAAACGTCACATAACGGCTTCAGAAATACTACTTTATAACGCATTATAACGCATTATCACTCATATTTCATATATATTTATTTCGTTAATCGTTTAGGTGCCTATTTGAGCACATATACCTGAATATTTACCTTCAACCTTAAATTAATGAATTGGTCAGCGTATAAGCAAAAAACATGACTAATCTAAGCAAGCAGATCACATTAGACTTTAGCGAAAATAGTATTAGGTTTACAAATGGAGAAATCAGTGTCCTCGGTGCCCAATTCTCTAGGTGCAACTGCGCCAAGCATTGAATCTCCTCATTATAACGGAATCGGGGTACAGTGTTGTACACGATTTGACGTACAGCCGAACCCACCTATATCCAACCGGCTAAAAAACGGGAATTAGTTCGACATATTGTACAATTCGATGTTCAACTTTTAGATAATTCACCTTATTTTCCATGCAACTTGTCAAAATGGCTGATTGGGCGAATTGGTGATTCATGACACTTGAAATGCGAGCGCGTGACGTAGACAGGGACTTAGTAAGACAAGGACCAGACCCTTGTCTTAGTAAGTATGTCTACGTTTCGCGCTCGCATTTCCAATTTCGATGCAAATTTCGGTGCGCAAGTTCGCTTCATGACACTGCCTCACGATAATGTAAGGAAGGCGGCTTACGGTAGCCTAATACGCAGGTGTTTTTTCTTTTATTTTTTTTTTTGTCGTTTTTCCACGCTTTGTAGTTGGGAATGCGGGTTATATGCAGGCGCAGGTTGTAGGGGAGAAAATGCGGTATTGAAGGCGACTGAACATCTTCATGCCCAGCTGTGCGTACTCGTCGGGCTCCTGAAGCCGCTAGCCTGTCTTGGCCCTAATGTTGGCGTTGTATTTCAATATCATACTCGGCGTGCATCTTGGGATGTTTGACGCAGCGACGACGTCAGACTTCATTTCTCAACGTACTACTCTGTTGATTATCGCCAGCTTTGCGGAGAACAGCCAGGTTCTTTCATTTTACAGCACGACGGTCGCGACAAGCAATCATGGGAGAAACCACGCGATGGCTAGTGATAGTTCCTACTCGCTCTGCGCAGCGCCCTCTGAATAACGCCGCTCACTCTCCAAAACGCATGCGGGAAAGTCCTCTTCCGATATTAAAAGCAAACTTCCTAGAGCGTATCGCACTGCCCGATGTTCGCTATATCAAGTGTTTCGGCTATTTTTGTCCGTTGTAGGCGTACATTTTCCTATACAATCACGTGCAAACATTGTCGTGTTCGAGATTAGTTCAATATAAAGGGTAAATCGATGTTCTCGAGTTCGATATAGTCGGGTTTCACTGTACATAAAATAAGTACTGCCGAGCGCGGCAAAACACATGCCAAGCACGCACCTGCAAAAGCAGGAAAAGTTGTAAGAATTCTTTACGGCGCATACGTGCATGAGTTCTCCGATCGAGTCCTGAAGGACATCGAAAAGCTATATATATATATATATATATATATATATATATATATATATATATATATATATATATATATATATATATATATATATATATATATATATATATATATATATATATATATATATACGGGGGCCACCATTCGTACGATCGCTATACTTCCGAATCAAACGAAAACCGAGGAGCTGCTCAAGCTCGGGGCGATATCACCAATACAGAGGAATGTGACGCCTATCGGAAGCTACACCACAGGGGAAAAAGGACCGCGGTGCGGGATAGCCGAGTCTACGCGAGGCTGTTGGCCGAGGAACTGACCACAGTACCACCATGGGAAATGCTTCTAGGCATGCGTAGGACACACACCCTACCGCCAGACGAAATACGGAAGCCAGAAAATTACTCAAGAAACTAGAACTAAGGAGTGATCAGAACACCACTGACATCTACACAGATGCTGGAATCAGAGACGAAAGAGCCAGCATGGCTTGGTTTAGCACATATGCATAGATACACAATGACCATCCCACATGTCAGCTTTCCAAGGGTGCAACTTACACGCCGACTTATTGGCCGTTAAGGGAGTAGGGGTGGGGGGATCAATACCATTCGCATTGGTGTGGCAGACATCAACAATTTACGAATTCATTGTCGTATCCTTACACATTCGTACGAAGTGGGGGCCGAACTAACGGCGCCAACTATTGAAGACGCTGTGGGCAATGACAACAGGGAAAAGTTAAGGGAAATACAGGAGAACGGGACACACGTTCAAATTCTATTGACACCGGGACTCGCTGGCAGACAGGATGGAATCGCAGCCGCTCATAGAATCCACGATTCTATACTACACGTATAGAATCCCACATCCCAATTCCTCCTCAAACCCTACAGGCCTAGATTCCTACCTTAAGACATGGGCAGAGGGTTCTCCTAGTCGAACGCGGAGGTATTAAATTTCCATCATAAGAACGCAGACGGCAAAAAGAGACTATTGTAAGCTAAACACGCGCACGTGCTAAACGACAAGGCTGGGTTTATCCGTCAACAAGAAATAATTTTGAACAAGGTCAGAGCGAACGCAGCATACTCGCGAGTCGCTACCCATATATACTATACAAATGTCACTAAAGAAGCCAACATTTGATTGCAAAAGAACACAGAAAAGTGGCTAAAGAAGATTTCGGTTCAGTAGGCGAGCAACGTAACCACTGCATAGTAATAAATAATTGATGGGGTTTAACGTCCCAAAACCACGATATGATTATGAGAGACGCCGTAGTGGAGGGCTCCGGAAATTTAGACCACCTGGAGTTAAACGTGCACCTAAATCTAAGTACACGGGCCTCAAGCATTTCCGCCTCCATCGAAAATACGGCCGCCACGGCCGGCGTAACCACTGTACCACCGCGGCGGGCTCGCTTCAATGAAGTGTGCTTGTGCTGCTGTCCGGATATGCAAACTGAGAAGCCACCCACATGCAGTGCACTGATGCTTCTAATACTGTCTTTTATTTGAATAGCTCAGCGACTCAGACGCAGCAACAGGACCGCATGGCGGTATATGCTTATTCGGTCCCTGGTAAACACTGCATGGGTGATCACCATGGAAGCAATTGTAATAGAAATATGTCAGAAAGGCTTTTGTTTTGATTATAGCCCCACAATTCATGAGCTAAGTGCTCACAGCCCACCAGTGGTGCGAAAAGTACCGGTACATATGGACTCCTAGTGTCAAATTTCAATCGCCGAGCATTCTACTCTGCAGGGCTACCTGGTTACCCAGCTACGGCAACATCAAATTGCTTGCCTGTGAGACGCCTCGTGAGATTGCACACTCGGTACTCAGAGCCATTTCTAATTGCAGTCGCATCCGCCGGTCACAGATTAAGATATTTATGGAAATTAACATGTGAATTAAGGCGTTTTTTTATCCTTTCAAGAACACTTGTGGAGCGCCTTAAAACAAAATCGTGAGCTTTTGATACATCAAGACGACAGTCGTTCCTAGAAAATCAATAGAGACGCTGATGTTTAATTTGCCTTATGAAATCCAGGGCAGGTATAATGCTTCGACTCATATTGCTGAAAGCTCTTTCTAATCATTCCTCGTTCAGTGCCACCGGATCCTGGCGATAATATTTACAAATTGCTATAAACAAGAATGTCAGAATAGCGTCGTCATATTATGCCGGCTCAGGATGTTATCATGAGCCCCCCAGAAGTTACCGGAAAAAAGTTCAGTCGTGCATGCTAAAAAAAGCTTACTCTGTAACCATAATGTCGGTGTAGCACGGACAAACTCTTCAATTAGTTTCCTGACGCTGAAAGTAAGAAAAACCGCCCAAGCTGGAGGTTGAAACACGCTGCTCAACCCTTTTCGGTAATATTTACTGGTAAGTTGTAACACGAATCTCACCATCGCTGATGTCGGTGTGTTTGCTGCTCCCTATAGATATGGCTGAAGTGCGCAGAAGACAAGTCTTTCAGCCGCCAACCAGGTTTTAAACATCTTACTGATGTCGCGTTCCGCAGCACAGCAGCGAAAGATGCATCAGGGAACTAGAAAGTGGGGGTATCTGAAGCATACACAAGTTTTAGACAGAAGAAATAAATGTGGCTGCGAACTGTATAACGAATAATGCATGCTGTGTCGACATAGGTAACCTTATGCCGAAGCCCCACATATTTGTAGTTTCTTTTTGGTTCGCAAATATGCCCACAACATTTTTCAGAAGTATTCTTGCGATTCTTCTGTTTAGAAAAGAGCCTTTACAAAGTGCGCACATGAATTCACTATTTCTGTTGGAATTTTAAAAAATTCGCCTTGTTTACTTCTTACCAGTTCCCCCCCTATGAATGTTCAAAGGTTGCGTGTAAAGACTGGAATTGACATTTCAATTAATAGCCGCAATTAATCTGTCCGGAGTTTGCGAATATTCCTTACTCTCTGATAACGCTGAATCACCAGAAGAAAAGGTAACGAGATAAAAGGTAATGGATGTCGTCCTCTTGTTCAGCTTTTAGATGTCAATATCAAGCTGTCCTACGGATAAAAAATTCAGTTTCGATGGAAGGGTGAAGCGATGAATGTAATTACCAACAAATTGGAATGTTACACGACGTAAGGCTAGCAGCTAACTCCTTTACTATTCTACCGGGCGTGACTTAAGAAACGCTGGCGTAAAGAAACGAGGCCGCTGCAGCGAGCGAAGCGACCTTCGTGCTGTCTGTCGCTTCGACGCAAACTGAAGAGTGAGAACACAGCAAATACAAAGGTACGAGTCATGGGCTAACCATTGTAAAGATAAGGAGTATGGTTGATACCCCGCCCGGGAGCCCCCCCTCCCCCCCCTTCCCTGCGGGACTTTTCCTTTACGGGCGTTTCGCACGATGGAAGACCGCCGTAGCATTTCCTTTACGTTCGAGCCGCGATCGCCAGCTCCTATCGCAAGCTTTCACTCTAACATAGAGCATCCGACGTGCGGGGCAATGTTATCGCCCTTGGGCTTTATACGGAACCTCCCAGCGACGGCGACGGCGACGGCAAAAACACGATTGGAGTGTTCATATCATTGTTCTCGCCATAAAAGAATCAGCATTCTACTCGAGCACGACTAAACTGGCAAAAAAAAGAATCTTAGGAAAGGAGCTTCCGCCACAGTGCGCTGAGCGGGTTCTTGTTTTGTTTTCGAAGTAGTTCAAACCTGGCTTTGTAAATTGCTAACTTTCGTTGTCCTATATTCTTTGCTAACTTTCGTTGGCCATTTGCATATCTGGCTCACCTCTCGGATCAGCAGATGCTTCTTTCGCAGCTCGTCCTCTCCTATCGCTTCGGCAGCTGTTTTCGGATTTCGTTTAGCCTACTCTGTTTGCATGCGCCCTCTTACCTTGCTCACTTACTTTTAAGTAGCCTACATTTTAAGCCTCCGCAGTTGACGGCAACTTGAACAGCAAGGTAACAGCAAAAAAAAAAAAAAAAAAGAAAGGAAAAGAAAAGAAAATACGGAGCACGCAGAGAATTTTCTTGCATAAAAGATTATTAAGGCTATGTTATGTGACCCAGGTTGTGAATTTGAATTATGCGCTTGTAGCTTTTGCGTACGTACGATTTTCGATCGACTCGCCGGAAGTTGTTATCAAGTGATTTTTTATCGCTCTGGTTTTGTTCTGCTCAGAGTGTTCCTCCTTTACGCGTAAGCGTGCATGCCCCATCTGCCAAATTAGCGTCGGAGTGAGTATGCGTACAAACAGCACCGCTTAGAGGCAAAGCGGAGAAGGTGAAATATCAAGCGCCTATGCGTCGCAGAGGAGGCGCTTGTGAATCAAGAACAACAACGCAGGCACACGAACACATCTCACTGGCCGACCCCAACACCTGATTTCACAATGCTGGGTTCAGCTGCAGCGGGTCAACCTCTTTGTCAGGCCTTCTGCCACTAGAGGTGAAAAAAAGAACAGGAAGAGAAGCGCCACTGCCTTCCTCAAGAACCGCTTTTCTCTCTCTCTCTCTGTACTTTGACACTCTTGATGTCCTCTGGCAGTTGCTATGGATTATGTGTGTGCTATGGACGTACTGGGTCCAATTGGTGAACGCCGAGCTACGAGTAATAAGCACGGAGTAGCGACGCAAACGGCCGCAGGCCGAGCGCCAGTAGTCCTGCGCCGAAGTCGTCACCGAGCGCCTGGGAACGAGCTGAACAGCGCTGACGAAAGGCGCGGGTCTCGCGTGCCCAGGAAACTCCCAACGAACACGCAGAGTGGTTTACCACAAAACATGCTGCCCAGCGCGAATGTATTACGCAAGACGACGTAGCTCCGAAACTAATCAATGGCGTGAAACCTGTATGGAAACTCACAGCAGTGACATTCGGGAAGCCCGCAAAGTGCAAGGGTGAACAGAATGCCCACTTTCACGGGGGAGCCACGAAAACCTTTAAGAGGTATTTCATCGATAACATTTCTGGGCACGTGTGCTCTGTGCGTGATTGACTGTGGCATCTACGACTCATCGTTGTCGTCAACAAGGAGTGGGTTCGCGTGCTGGAGCAAAAAGTTTCCCGAGGCTGACGTAACAACGGGCGACGTTTGCCACACCTGCACAAGGCTCGCTTCTAAAATGTCAGCTCTTGTCTTACTCAACTTCCAATGAATGGGTAGGGATCCTGCAGTGAACGTTGTCTGCAACGCCTTGCCGCTCTGCAACCTCGAAAACTTCGCAATAGCTGGGGATTTGAACAAAGACATTCGTCGGCACGCGGAATTTTTCCACGAGATGGAGGAGAGGTGTGGTGTGCATCTGGCCAGCCCATGGGACGCTAAAAAGAATTCCCGGAAAACCTGCCTGGAACCTATGTTTAAAGCTAAATGCCAGGTAAGATGCGTGCCTTATGCGTCCAACTACTTGACTGACCGCAATACTCTAGTGGCGATCTCGGTGACCCAATCTGATGCACTCCGGAGTAAGAGATTATGCATCGATGAGACTCGTTCAGTTAGATAAAATCAAAGAGAGAATGAGAGAGAAATGGGATGCGGAAAGGCAGGGAGGTTAACCGGAAAACAAATATCTGGTTGGCGTTTTTAAAGAATTCTACGAACAATACATGTGGGAATCCATAGCACCCATTCGCTTTAGCGTCGCCCGGGTTCACATCGTAAAGCGTCCCCAACATTTTTTTTTATAGCGCACTTCCTGATCACAATAAACACAAAGCAAATGCAGGTGTATCTAGCAGGTTCGCCTCCCTTTAATCGAGCCAAGCAGTTTCACGCGCGTAGACTCACCAAGTACATTTCGCGACTGCGCCAAGCAGAACAAAATGTTAACATTAATTTCTTCTTTGTGCCATGTCGCATTGAAAGTTTACTCACGCTTATAAAGTGCGTAATGCGTTTATAAAGTACGTGGGGGTGAAGTGGCCACAGGTATAAAACAAAAACGTGCCGCCGGGTTCAGTCACGACTATATCGAAATGTCATCTTAGAAGCAACGTCTATCTTCGACCCATACTTAAAGGGGCCATGACACCCAATTTTCAATCATCAGCCGTGTTATGCAGGTTTATCCTTGCGCGTTCTCTAACAAGTTGACGAAATTTGAGCGCATTTGGTCGAGCACTTAATTTATAATTGAATATTTTTATAAAGACGCGAGCGGCCTGAGAGTCGGGCAACACTGGCGCACTCGAGAGCTGCGACATAACAAGCACCTTGCTCTGCGAGCGTCTCCATTCCAGCGAACGATTTTTGTTCCTTGGTCACCTACGCGTCCTCGAGCCATTTCACCTTTCTTCGGCTTGGTATTGAAAGTGAATGGTTTGCAGCTGCTGAAACCTTGGCAGAAGACGACGGTTCTGCTCCATGCAGCGCATGACATCACATGCGGCGGGTGGGGTTTATAGCCAGTGACTTATAGGGCTTATTTCGTACTGAACTATTCTTGTAGAGGGCATTTTTCATTCATGTATAGGCACAATAGACCCTTTACTATTATTGTTCGCAGAAAACCAAAAATTGTTGGATGACCGTGTGATGACCCCTTTAAAGCGAAGACTGGAAGTTCCACCAAACATTCGCCGAGCAACAGTCCTGTGGTATTTATCATTAATTACGCATTGCTCCGACCATGCATTGCAGGGCTATAGTTAACTTGCGGAAATATTTTCTTCTACATGTTGGCATGATTATACACTGTCCCTGTTCTGCACTGTGTTTAAATGTTAGCTGGCCAGGAAACACGATAAAGAGCACGTTTATTGTGCTCAGAAAAAGATTGAAAAATAGGTATTAAAATATCTTAAAAGAATGCGTTGCTGGGCTAGTTGGTTCATAATCTTTATAACTTGGAAGCGCAAAATCGACGAGGACAACGAGGGAACACTGATACACAGGACAGGCGCAAACTCGCAACTAAGCTTTATTCAGAAGTCTCCCTAGATATATACACCGCCCAGTAGCGCACGCAGGCGCAATGCACATCACAATCTACACCGCTAATCAGGATCGGCAGAGCAACAAATATCCATATCACAACCAGGTTTCCAAAAACAGTTTTTCTTTACTGCGCAGCACAACAGACGTGTCACTGATGCAAACACCTTCTTTCTTTTTTATGTGATAGGCCTCCATTAGTTCTCTCGCCAGCGCATTTCCACTCCTGCCCAGAATTCGAATGCTAGAAAGCACTGGCTCGCATGCACAGGTCCTACAATGCACAGGCAGATGAAACGTCAAATTATTTTTTACAGATCGCTCATGTTCCCGATCTGTAAAAAATAATTTGACGTTTCATCTGCCTGTGCATTGTAGGACCTGTGCATTGTAGGACCTGTGCACCGGGTATTGAACCCATATGACCCCTTGCTCCGTAGCGTGCGGCGCTAAACGACCCGGCCACACAGCATACGTTTTTCAGCATTCTAACGGCGAGCTATTTATGAGTACTGTGAACTGGGCAAGTTGGTATTCATTAATTATGTTACAGCGCGAAAAGAACGAGAAAACTTATTAACGCACACATACGACAGGACACAGCGCTATCAGCTGAAAACTTTTAGATGTGAAGCATCTTATGGCGAAGCTTAATCCGGTGGTGGTGGTGGTGGTGGTGGTGTGCGGCGTGACCACCCTTACTGCGCATGCGCACACCTTTAAAAAAAACATAAAAATAAAAAAAACCTCCTCTCCCCCTCTCTCTCCTCTAGGCATCCCTCTCCGCGGCAACCACACCCTCACTGCGCATGCGCCTCCCCTCCTCTCTCCCCTCCTACGTTCCCCCCTCTCTCCTCTAGGCATCCCTGCCCGCGGCGTCCATACTCCCACTGCACATGCGCGTCCCCCCCCTCTCTCTCCTCTCCTACGCTCCCCCCCTCTCTCCTCTAGGCATCCCTGCCCGCGGCGTCCACACTCCCACTGCGCATGCGCGCCCCCCCTCTCTCTCCTCTCCTACACTCCCCCCCGTCTCTCGCCTCGCGACGCCAACGCAGGCAGCGTCTGCTAGCAAGTTTCTTGGTTGAAAAAACCGACTGCTCGTGCTGCACAACCGTTCACTGGCCACCCCGTATATATGGCAATGGATCTTGACCTGCAAGGTGGTGCCGGTGGGAGATTTCTCCTGTGCGTTGTTGAACAATAAAAATTCGCAGCGTGCGCGTTAACTAAAAGCGGACTGCGGGTATCTGTGTCCAGTCGGAGTCTTCTGTCTCTCATTGCCCATTAGCAGCGATTGGCATGTTCCAGTAGGAAACACCGCTCCATCACTGCGTGCTTTGCGCCTCCCCAGTTTTCTCTCCTGCGCAACGCTGCGATGAGCACCAGCGTCAACGCCACCGCCAATGTAAGCGTTAGCGCCCGCTGCTTCACATGTACACATGGTTCCCTTTAGCGGGAGATGGTGTAATTTTTTATTCAGGAAACGGGTTTATAAAGGGAGGGCGGAATCTGCGCGCCTGCGCACACTTAACCAAGACACACATGATGCAAAAAATTTATAAACTTAAAAGATTAGAACTGGTTCCCACGTGTATGTCCCTTTGCATTTCAATGGAAAAGAAGAGCTATTTCGCTGTGATGGAGGGTGAAAGACGGCCGGCTGATGCACTTGTCTTCGTTCTTTTTTATGTAGAAAGCTTCCATTATTTCTCTCGATAGGGTATCCTTGTGTTTGTATATAACAGTAGCTTGATCTAACAGGGGATGACATGCGCTGTCTTCACAATTCCTGCAGTGCGCCGCCAAATGGGAGCATGCAGCACTTCCTTTCAAATTTACTCGCGCTCGCTTAATCTTTTGTTAAGGCACCACCCCGTCTGTCCTATATACATTTGCCCACATGAAATAGGTATCTGGTAAACAACCGTGCATGCGCAGTTGACAAACCTCTGTGCATGTTTTACCGGGCACGTTGACTGGTAGTTGCCGCTTTGTCTTTGGGCCCTCCTTTCTATACTTGAACAAATTGCACCCGACTTGTGTTGCGCCGAAAAAACCACCTTCGTTCCATACCTGCTTCCTATATAGGTACTTTAGCCTGTGTGACAGGGCATGAACATATGGGAGAGAAGCGGTATTCTAGTGTGTGTTGTCCTGACTATTGTTTTTCTTGTCATCTTTCTCTCCTCTCTTCGACCATTTTCGTAGCTTCTGAGCTTCCATGCTCACCACTAAATTTTTTGCATCATGTGTGTCGCGGTTAAGTGTGCGCAGGCGCGCAGCTTCCGCCCTCCCTTTATATGCCTGTTTCCTGAACAAAAAGTTTTCAGTTGATAGTCAGTGCGGTGTCCTGTCGTAGGTGTGCCTTAGTTTTCTCGTTCTTTTCGCGCTGTAACATAATGAAGAACTATTTATATACTCCATTTACCGCTTGGGATACCCGGAGCTCGGAAGGCTCATAAGCGTGTTTGCGTGTTTTCGTAATCAGCGAGATGGCGCGAAGTGCTCGAAGGCCGTGCTTTAAAGTATTAGCCCCGCTCGTTGCTATGCGCGCGCGTCTGTACTTTGCCCTACGGGGCGTGGTCGCCCGCATACGCGCGCGCTTATCTCGTGAGGGGGTGGTTTGTACGTGTACGTCTTGTGCTTTGACCGCAAAGTCTGCGTGATGTTAGAGAGCGCACGAAGGTCACTTCGCTCGCTGCAGCGGCCGCGTTTGCGAACAGAGCGCGCTGCTCAAACACAAAGAAGTAACAACTGGGACCGTTGTTAGTTCGCGCTCGTCCTGTGTATACTTGTGCGTTCGTTTCATGCGTCCTTGATGTTTCAGCAGCGTGATTTTAGTGTCGAGCTGTGAAAGTAGTTAGTTCGCGCTCATCCAGTGTGTCTTCTTTTCATGCCTCCTTCGTGCTTGAGCAGAGTGCTGCAAGTTTCGAGCTGCTTACCGTTCTTCGTATGACATTCCTATTAGTGGCATCGCATTCATTCCTTCGCCCTGGCGGCGAAACTGACTTTTGTATGTGCTTGTTGATGCCATGTTTTCGAGGGGTTCATGATCGTGGGCCAGTAAAACACTGGGAGAGGGAGAGACCACGTAATCCCCGTCCGGTACACTGGGATATGGTTCAACAGCGACGCAAGTTAGGGCTTGTGGTGGCAGACGAACAAACTCAGCACACGAAAGCTTGTTCCGAACCATCTCCGACGCATCGGCGGACACAGGCAAGTCAAGTTTTACGACACCGGCTGAACAGTCAATGACAGCGGAGTGGTCAGACAAGAAATCGAGTCCGAGGATAACATCATGAGGACAATGAGCGAGAGCATGAAATAGAACGGACGTCTGGCGGTCGGCAAACCTCGCACGTGCGGTACACATTCCGAGCGCAGCCGGAGTTCCTCCACTTGCGACACGTACAAATAGGGACTCGGGCGGCGTGAGGACCTTATTTAATCGTGCACGGAGATCAGAACTCATAATAGAAATATGTGCGCCGGTGTCAACGAGGGCAGTAACAGGCAGGCCATCCACTTCCACAGCAAGCAGGTTCTGGTCCGTAGTGAGGGTCAGCAGAGGGTTTTCAGGTCGGGGGTCCAATGCAGCGTCACCTCCGGGAGCTTCATTGCTCAGTTTTCCGAGTGGGGGGCGACCAGTAGGGCGGGGCGACGAATAGCGACGGGGCTGAGGTGACCGGGGGGCGACGATCGTGCGGGGACGGCGAACGGCTGGAGCGTCGGACTGATGTCGCAGGAGCCTCATCGTATGGTGGTCCACCGTCAGGAGCGGCAAACTGCAGGGGCCGGTGGTTGTCGTCACGTCGATAGCCATAAAACGGGCGAGATGGGGAAGTGCGAGAACGACAGTAGCGAGAAATATGTCCTACACCATGGCAACAAAAGCAGATAGGCTTGTCGTCCTGTGTCCTCCACTGGGCAGGGTCACGATAGCGGCGAAACATTTCCGGTGCACGAGAAGGCGTTATGGAACTGACACGAGTTTCCTTCAACGAACATGTAGGCTGCAGTCCAACATTTGCGAGCTCCTCCCTCACAACCTGCTGGATCAATGAGATCATTGGTCAAGGATCATCAGATGGCCGCGCCAGAAAAGATGGTGGCGACGCCGCCTAGATTTCTCGACGCACAATGCGGACTACACTTTCGTTGGTAGGCGGTTGACCGCATGGCGGCTGAAGATCCTCGCAGGATGACGTAGCGGCCGTGTTCGGAAGTCGAATGAAATGCTGGGCAATGCGGCGACTCTTCAGCTCTTCGAACCGGCGGCACTCCTTGATGATGTCGTCCATGATTGAGCAGTCTTTAGACACGAGTAAATTAAAAGCATCATCCGCAATTCCCTTGAGCAAATTGTGGTGATTCAGTTTCGGTTTGGCCGTCTTCGAATGAAAAGACCCGGGTGAAGAAGGAGGAAGACGAAGTTGGGCGGGCGGCCATCGCCGCGTTCGATCGGCTGGTTGGGGGCTGCGAACCCCGTGTGCTAGGCCAGTCGCGCTATGCGAGTGCCACGAGCCCCGCAACGACGACGCAATGGTCCCACACTGCCGCCGGGCCCCCAAGGAGAAGTAGCCATCACGAGCACTAGCGACGTGTCCTATTGCAGACCGAGACAAACAGGTCGTCATGCTGCCCGGCGCCCGTGTTCGCCGCAACGGCATGATTGTCGACGTCTCCAGGACGTCGCTGCTTCCAAGTCCGACTCGACCAAGTCATCGTGCTGCCCGGCGCCGGTGTTCGTCGCAACGGCATGAGTGAGTGGTCGTCGACTTAGGCATTGGGTGACGAGCGTGCGGTGCCGTGTATTTCTGTGGATTGACGTGCTCGGTTATTTCACCATGGCTGAAACGTTATCGTCGTCAAAAGTTGTTCAGCTTATGTGTGTTGTGTCAATTGTCCGTGTCTTTAAATCGTGCTCCGTCTGAAATTAAAAAAAGCAATTTTCTACGTCTACTGTCGTGACTCTGCACGCCTAAGTTCCTGGGCCCACGAACCTCTCACAAAATGGCTTACTTTGTCATCCTCTGTCATGTTGGTGTCGACACGACGGCAAAGGGCCAGAACGTCAAGGATGTAGGAGACGTAAGATTCGGTCGACGTCTGTGCCCGACAGGAGAGTTCTTTAGAAGCGGCCCGCTGGCGTCCGACGGCTCTACCAAATAGGTCACGAAGCTTCTGTTTACAGGCGTCCCAACTGGTTAGGTCAGCTTCATGAGCCTGAAACCACGCGCCTGCTGTACCGCAGAGATAGAAGCCAACGTTTGCGAGCATCATTGTAGGGTCCCACCGGTAGACCGCTGCAAACCGCTCGTACTTCGCAATCCAGTCATCGACGTCGATGTGGTCGGTGCCGCAAAAGTTCCCGGGATCGCGCGGTTGAGCCAATACGACCGGCTGTACCGGAGTCGCGGTCGGAGTGGCAGCAGCAGAGTTGCTGTCTGTTGACATGTCGGGGCTGTCCAGAACACGTCCGCTGCGGAGTTCCGTCTTGCGTCGTACCCAGCACCTCCACCAAAATGTTGCGAATATATTTACAACTTATTTACAATAAGGAATAGTCCAGCAGTCAAGATGGCGGCTGTTATTTTCCCGAACACCGACACGTCGTCTCTCTCTTCTTCTCACACTTCACCATAGTTATAGCTGCAACGCCGCAACAATATGTTGTGTCCAGGTATATGTTAGCAACTTCAGCTGCCACAACGGATCCATCATGATCACGGGCGTTAGTCGTCGGGATGGAGATTCAGCACTATAGGCGTCAACGTGGGTGCATCCCCGTCTAAGGATGCTATAGTTGCCAAACGCCAATAGACATTGTACAAGCTCTCATATATCAATGCACAATAAACGCTCGACTGTATACCACTGTGAAGACACGTTTCACTTTCATGTTATACCGATTCTTATGACGGAGGGATCAGCCATGTTTTTTTTACGTCCATATTACTGCCGTTACAAACTATTACGGAATTTACACGTTTTTACATGTGTTTATAACTTTTATAACTTTTTACATGAGTTTATAACTTAAAAAAAGGAATTACATGTGTTTATAACTTTTCGCCGCTCTGAATGCACTTTCTTGGTTCACATGTGTCACATCTGTGACCGGTGTTCAATATCCACCAGCCACACATGTGACAGGATTGGACACCAGCATGGTGTTCTCTTAACATCAGTTAAGCAAAAGGTATTCTTCATAAATCTTTTTATTGACCTCCCTCACAGAACTTCTTCGCAAATGAAATAATTCGTCGTTGATTGTGTCTTGTATCGGTACATATCTTCGCACAAGGAGCAATAAATACTTCATGAGTGCTTCAAAAATAGCAAATCGGTGCTGCCGTCGGTCGGTGATCCATGACATTTCTAAATGCAAGTACATGTGCGTACAATGCAAGAGTCAAATTACTAACTACTTGTACTCCCTTAATTCTGCCATCAGCCATCTTTGATTATATATTGTGTTTAATGACACGAGGGCCAGTGCTGGCCAAAGAGGGATAAGAGATGATGTTCAATTTAAACGCGCTGGTCAGATAGAAGGGAATGTGTAGTTGAAAGCCGGTTGTATAGAGGCCTAAAAACATGCGCTGTGAAGCTGCACGAAATGAATATAAATAATAAAATCGTGAAACGGCAAGGAAGCTTTACACCTACCGTTATCGATATGACAATCCCTAGTCAACTAACGTAACTACAATCGTTTAGCAACTAATAATATCTGGGGTTTTACGTCCCAAAACCACGATATGGTTATGAGAGACGCCGTATATAGTGGAGGGCTCCGGAAATTTCGACCATCTGGTGTTCTTTAAAGTGCACTGACATCGCACAGTACACGGGCCTCTGCCATTTCGCCTCCATCGAAATGCGACCGCCGCGGCCGGGATTGAACCCGCGACCTTCGGGTTAGCAGCCGAGCACCATAGCCACTGCTCCACCGCGGCAGACAATCGTTTAGCAACTAATCGCACTTAACTGTACAAGCTCTGTTGCTTAGAAACAAACGATCTTAAAGCCCGAGTCAAGCCAGGACTCTTGGAAAAGCGCATTGTCAGTGCTACCATGTTCGAGGACCGCTTCAAAGGCGTCTTGTTTTTGAGGTTTGAAGCTTCGAGCGTTTCTTACAACTCTGATATAAAAATTAAGTTCTCTCGGTGGCTCATGCGAGTTGGGGAAAGGTGTTAATGTGGTTGATGCATGTACACATGACAAGCAAGAGTGAAACGAACGAGGCAGGAAATGTAAGAACAAGGATAAAATTTTGCGCACAAGAAACAGGGACGACACAAAAGAGGAACACGTACTTGGGCTGGTATACGTTTTCTTTTTCCTGTGTATTTCCTTTTTATTGAGCGTGATACTTTCACCGTGAATTGAATTCAAACCATCTAGACTGCCTCTCTTTTTTGAAGCACAAAACTGGCACATCATCTAACAATCATGAAACATGCAATAACACTTGCCCTTAATCCCACAAGGTAATCAATTTCTTGATTCGATAGCACAATTCGTGATTCTAGCTAACTAGCGAAATTATCGAAGCGCAATGGGTAGGTAAACTGGGCACAATACTCGTATCGAGTCAATTGATTACCTCACCGGGCTTTAGGGCAAACGTGATTGTATGTTAGACGTGCGCCAGATGATGCGCCAGCCTTGTGCTTACCTTCGCTGCATTGTTCCCCTCTCACTCGTCATGCACATACACTTTTTCACTCAAATACATTTGGATCTCAGCTCTCTTTGTCTCTGTCTGCGTCGTCCCGTTTTTCCTAATCTTATAATTGCAGTGAATACATTCTAAATGTATTTTCTCGTGTGCCCAATTCACCGAGATCATTAATTCGCACCTTAACGTAGAAGGAGACATTCACAACGATGGGGGGGGGGGGGGGGGGGGAGTTCCCTTCTACGTTAAGGTCAGTTTGTTGTCCTTGGATCGTAGCAACTGCAACACTAAGCTGAATCTTGGTTTGAGCTAGTGGGTAGTGAGCCAATTAATGAAAAAAATTATTGCCGCGCCAACAAAAACGGGTCGCAGAAACATGACTGGCGCCCATCCTGTTGACTGCGTTTACGTGTCCTCGTCGAGTTTCCGTCACAACAATTTCTTTCAGTAACACATGGTGACTCATGTGTGTAACTGCATTGAAATGAACAACTACGAAGTCGTCCAATCCTCAGCACTTGTCTAATAGGACAAGCAATGATGGAATATTTAGTCACATCATAGCACGTTTTGGTCGTCTACCAGCTTCCAAAGGTGTCACCTATATAAACTGGATCCTTCGCTCAAGCTACAGCTACCATCACACCTTTGTCGCTACGATGCGACACTGTTATGCCGCCTTTGGTTGGGTGTTGCATTTACAAAGGCGTACTCATTTCGCATCGGTATGGCGGACTCCTCTACATGCTACTCCTGCGGAACTGAAGTGACCATCGAACACGTCCTGTGCAGCTGTGCTTGCTATGACGCACAGCGATGCCCGCTACGGATGGTTTTGAACCAACTGGACTCTAGACCATTTTCTGAACAGAATATTCTAGAACCTTGGAAGTGTGCTTCGATAGCGCAGAAAGCAACTAAAGCGCTACTGAAGTACCCGAACTCAAAAATCTGAGCGACCACCTGTTTGGACTGGACATGCTCTCCCAAGTGTGCTCGTGATGCTTTGTATCTTTCTTCCCTCTCTTTTTCTGTCTCTCTTTTCCTCCCTTTCTCCCTTGCCCCAGTGCAGGGTAGCAAACCGGACGTGCGTCTGGTTAACCTCCCTGCCTTTCCTTGCATCTCTCTCTCTCTCTTTCACCTTTATTTAGGGTGAGCATTTGAGAAAGCCAAGATCGCACCTAAGTTTTATAAGGATAAAATACTATACATAAATCTCTACAGTTTGAAGGATTGTCATTAACGGGCGCCAGGAATATCGCCGTGTTATATGTGCGCAGATAATTAGGGCTTTGTGTCGCAAGTGAATAGGTCGGCACCCCAGCACTCTGCGTCGTACATTTCGAAAGAGCTCGGAGAATTAGTTTCGCGTTCACAATTAAGCATTTGGACTACGAAAGCCTAAACGTTCGAGGACGTTTTCGTGGCTGCAGGAAGCTTCTTATCGGTAATTATTGGGACTGCGGGTGGAACAGTCTTTGCACTCATGTCGTCATGATTAGTTCGCTAGTGTTCGCATTAAAGGCACTCGTTCTGAATCGCGTTTCTGGGACAGAATAATTAGGAGACGAAGCTTCAAGAGCGTCGATGAATGCTCTAGGTCATCGTGTGTTGACGCAATCTCCTGACGCCTTCAGATGAGTTGAAGCTTTTTTTTTTTCCTGTCACAGGGCCAATCTGGCTTGTATTCCATCGGTTGCTAAGAGCCTCTGTATTCGGTCGGTGCAGAATTTCCCCACAGGCCATAGGTCGCTTTTCTCCGCCATGGAGGGCTCTGCCGCCTTTATTGTATAATCGAAGGAGTTAATTCAAGTCAAACATTCCTGCATATGCAAGGTCACCCTGAATTGAGCAAACTAAGAATGCTTAAAGCCTGCATGACTTCCACTAGATAATCTTCTTTAGTTAATTTCCTAGCAGCGCACCTGATCTTCGTAGATTTCTTTCGTTTACGTGGTTTCCATTCTTATGTGGTTGGAACTTGGCCGCACGCCATGAATACAAGCTCGATAAACAGCCCACTCTAATAAAATAATCACAGTTCCACCGCAAGGACGAATCAATGAATGCGATACGTTCAAGTTGGCATGTTATACGAAGTAACGCTAGCAGCTGACTCTCTTGGATCCGATCTCGCGTAAATCTGCTATTTATGCATGTCTTTAACTGACTTAATACCGCAAAGGCCAATGTACAGCGGAGCTTAGCGGAAGCCTCAGCAATGAAATGCAAAGTGAAGCAAAGCTAGGTGAACATGGATATGGTTTAGCACTGAAGGAACCTCCTCTCCGCTTGACCAGCTGCATGACTCCAACATCTAACTCGCCTCCTCCCTCACTTCCTCTATACTATGCTATACCATCCCTCTTCATCAACCTGACTTCCTTTTCCCATATCATATCACTTTTCCCATATCATATCACTACACATGGCTATGCTATGCTTTTACCCCACTCCTCTTCTCACCCTCGCATGTCTTTCCCACCTCCTTGCTACAATATATACTACACATGTCATGTTGTGCTGTACTCTTTCTTCACAATTAACACGAACTGCAGTATCCAATGTCTAACTCCGAACTTGAGCAGAAATAGTTTTAAGGCTCCTTCACATCTGCGACCAGCAACAGTCGCGCGACCATTCGCAACTGGCAACCG
Source organism: Rhipicephalus appendiculatus (assembly GCA_030522465.1). NCBI lineage: Eukaryota > Metazoa > Arthropoda > Arachnida > Ixodida > Ixodidae > Rhipicephalus > Rhipicephalus appendiculatus. The sequence goes on along the minus strand of JALIZH010032933.1, from coordinate 4,483,848 downwards.
AAAAGCGTACCAAATAAAACTTCCCCATCTCCCGCTAAAGGGAACCATGTGTGGATGCGAAGCAGTGGGGAGATAATTAGCTTGAGCGGGAGGAACGTCGCCGCTCTCGTTTTACGGCAGCGGTCCGGGCGCTCATCGCGGGGCTGCACAGGAGAGAGAATGAGGCGCGCGCGCTCCGTCATTTTCATACCGCGGCCGCTCCGTAGAGGATTCCTAGAGGAGAGGACGGGGGGGGGGGGGGGCGTAGGAGAGGAGAGAGAGGGGGGAGGGGACGTGCATGCGCTGTGGGGGGTGTGAGACGCGGGAGCCGCTCCGTAGAGTAGAGGATTCCTACAGCAGAGAAAGGGGGGTGAGCGTAGGAGAGGAGAGATAGGGGGGAGGGGACGCGGGGGGCCGCTCCGTAGAGTAGAGGATTCCTAGATTAGAGAAAGGGGGGTGAGCTTAGGATAGGAGAGAGAGGGGGGAGGTGACGCGCATGCGTTGTGGGGGGTGTAGGACGCGGGACGCGGGCGCTGCTGCGTAGAGTATTCCTAGAGGAGAGAAAGGAGGTGAGCGTAGGAGAGGAGAGAGAGGGGGGAGGAGACGCGCATGCGGTGGGGTGCGCGGGAAGGAGGGTCGTCACACAGAATTCACGTCTTGTCACATTGCTATTGCTCCGCAAAATAGGCTGACGTCTCGTTTCTGTGCATCTGATTGGTTGAGAGGTTTTCAACTACAGTCGCGTCATTATAAAAAATCGAACAGAGAGTGACTGAGCCAAAGCAGTCGCTTTGCGACCAAAACCAAAAAGGCCATTTGCGACCAGTTGATTTGCGACTAACTTGGTCGCGCGACCAGTGCTAGTCGTAAGTGTGAGCTACCCTGTATACAAAACAATCGGGCTTTTTTACTTTGGCCTGCTTCTTTATGCCTATGTAACTGTTTTCATTGCGATAGCAGCTATATGGACACTCTCGGCGGGTTCGTTGCCATCGTCTTCATGTTCCGTATGAAGTCCAAATCGGTGACACCGTGCCATGCATAGTACATTCTACGCGTGAGTCAAAGCGTGTGAGCGCTGGGGACGAACGCGGCTGAAGCAGAGATGAAACGAGCCGGTTATATCCGTCGCACGAAGGGTGCATGCGATAACATCTCCCCACGTGCGAGGCCTGCCGTCGATGGCCTCTCAAGTAGGGAGGAGACGCGCCTTTCGTCGGGGGGAAAGAGCATGAAGAGGCGCCGGGGGGAGCGGGGCTGCCTTGCTCTAGCAGCAATTGGGAACGAGAACTATAAGGGCGCGGTCGCGCGTGCCATCTCGACAGACAGAAGTAGACGGCTCGTTATACCCTTGTACGTGCTGTGCTGTCACCACTTAGTTCACGTTGAGAAGACACTGCAGACGATACGAAAACCACACTTTCTCTGTGTATTTACCCGCCTTGATCCCGAAAGAGCAGCCCTCTAAGCCCCACTAGGCCAGGTGGCCAACCGCTCCCTCACAGAGAACAAAGTACTAGGGCACTGACCTTCGCGCTCTTCAACCCGAGCCGCTCTGGGGGGCGTTGTTGTGGTTTCTTCGAGAAACCGGACTGAATGACAAATTGTGACTGTTCGCAGACAATGTTGGTGCGCAGTACTTGGACGCTGCTATAGTCATGACTGTTTTGTTTGTTTTCTCGGCTAGTGTCGTCACAGACCTGTCTTGCTCAGTACACACGTAGCAGCTAAGGCTAGGAGACAAAGGAGTGATCAGTTAGTTATCACCAGAGCATATGCAGCTCAACTACAGCTCGATGTTACAGCCCGAGAGTTCACAGAACCAATGCAAAATGTTCAGCTCGGATGAATAAGATGAGGTAGTAGGCATTCTCCTCACCACTTCTCTAGAGCCAATCCAAAAAGAACAGAGAATAGCTTTCAAAATCCGGCAACCTTTCTGATGGGTTTGCCCTGCCTTTTAAAGGACAGAGAACAAGTTCATGCCGATACTCTGCTGCCCTACTTGCTCTCGCGTCGTGTACAGTGGTCAACACACATGTCTAGAACGACGGAGTGCCGCCTTCGGAACCGCACGAGCGACATCTGCAGTTCGAAACGGGCCACATCTGAGCATGCGTGGCGCCAGTAATGTGCCTGCTATGCAGTATCTATCTTTATTCATGGCCGCGACCGCGATAACTGCTTTGGCCATCAGAAGTGCTGTCAACTGTTCAGCGCCGGAAAAAGCGAAAAAAGAGTGCGATCGCTCACCCGGATCGGCGCCTTTTATATATACTGTGAACATATTCTCAGTTCGTGGTATCGTGTCATATCGTGAATAGGGCGTTTCATTTTTTTTTTTTTTTTGCGTGTTCTACTTGTTTTTGGGCTATACCGTTCAGAGCGCTTTCGACGGGCAAAGCGGTTGTTGCAACCGCTATGATAAATAAACAAGGATCAAAAATGCAAGGTATGTGCATCGTTGGACCACGCATGCTCAGATGTTGCATATCTACGAGTGCAGATGTCGCTCGTGCAGTTCCGTACACGACGCTTCGTCGTTCTAGATATGAGAGTTGACCACTGTACAATAAAAGGCGAGTCTCCGTATTGTATTCATGAGACAGTGCCCTCTTCACCTCACACCGGTATTGGCTATTTAAAAACGGTGAGCTGGCCCGCAAGGAAGAACTTTATTCGGGAGTGATCGCGTTTCCCACCGCTATTTCCGAGGCCTTGTACGGCCAATACAGCAACTCCTGTCAGCCTAAGTCAGGAGAATGTTAGAATGACTTTCAAAAACAGTACATTATGGTCACGCACATTTTGGTATTGATGCCTCTGGGCACGTATTTGAAGCAAACAAAAGCGTTAGTTGGGGAACTTACCGGATACACCCCGACGACTTGATGGAATCAAGGCGGGCAGCACTCTCTTGGGCGGCGGCGCCATGTTTACTTTTTCGCTGCCGTCGTCTACATGCTGCTCACCATCACACAGGCTGCGGGCAGTAGTCAACAGAGCTGTCCATCATGTAGATGCACCATTCGCATGCCGTGCCGTTGGGTTCGCGGGGGCAGCCATTTTGAATTCACCTGCGCGCTCGTCGCGTCGCTCAACCTGCTCAACCTGCCGCCGCCGGCTATCACTTCCGAGTGGAGCGGAGGCATGGTCAAATTATATCGGTCGCGAAACTTGGAACGAAAAGTGGTCGAAAACCTATTGCCACAGACATCAACGCCCGCCGTACGATTGAAGCGCGAATGGTGAGGATGGGACAAATAAAGAAAACCAATAACTCAAGACAATTTTTTTTCGAATACTCATAATTTTATATATGCCAATGTAAACTAGAAATTTACTTTGCGGTTTACCTGACACTTGGCAAAATGGTTGATTGCTTCATCTTTTGGTCGAGTGCCATAAATGGGGGGGCGTATGCAAACAGTCTGCTATCACTTCTTGTGTTTAGTTCGGCGCATTGCCGGGTCAACGAGGCATCGCCCACTTTTGCGTGGTGGTCTCGTGCGTACCTTCAGTAGTTTATTTATTTGCTTATGTGCTGTTTACTTGCGTGACATTTCAGAGCTGAACTAGCTCACAGAATGTGTAGATAGCCGCTCCTGTGACTGCCGACTGCCTTCGCTGGCGCACGGCCGGCGTGCCCTCGCCTTTCGTGATGGTGAATGTGGCACGCTAAGCGAAGAAGCGCTGTGCTCTAGGCTGCCAAAGTGATATTCTCAAGGCTGCTGTTTCGCTGCAGTCGTTTTCCACGATTAGGCAACGTGAGTTTTCGAACCTTTGTGCTATTGTGTTCGTGAACAATTGTATCACAATTTCTTCATCTGCAAAGTTTTTGGTGTATATTGCAAGTACACTATTTGGCTAATAAAACAACCTCGCTTCCTCAATCTTTCTTGGTTGGTCTTCCTTTTCTCTCGCGCACGCATCTAGCGAGCCATTAAGGCGCAATAAAATTGCGTATTTATCAAAAGACATGTAAAAGGTCAGCAATTAAGGAAAATTTCAATTTCGCGCCATTTAGGGCAAATGCACGACGTCGCTACCACTTCCGGTTGTGACGTCATATTTTTAAAAGTTTTTTGTTTGCTGTTAGTTGTCCCCTCCATACGTAGATGGCGACGGTGGCAACAAGCCGCCAGCTACTGGATACATGGGCTTCTATGGAAGTTACGCTACCAGTTGCGGAGGCCCGAATCCGCTCGCACGCTCGATCCTCAGCGTACGGCGCATGAGTAGTTGGGCTTCGGCTTCCTGCATGAACCGACGGGAGGATAAACATGGGCGGCTAAAGCTGTCTTTAGTACGAGATCGGTTTTATTTTATTTTTATTAGATGCGAAGCAGCACTTTGACTCACGTGTGTAACGCCGTACGTTACGTGCGTCCGTACCAATGCGCCGCAACGCGTTCCCCTCGCCGTAGGTGTTGGAGCGTTGCCAAGTAGGTCACGCCACAGCTGCGCGTTGACGTCACGCTCCCCTCGCACGCTTCCCTCGCAGGTGCGCGCTGACGTCACTCTCTCCCTCACCCGCAGCATGCTCGCGGCAGCGCCCGCAGCTGCCGGCTGCTCCGCCCGCTCGCAACACCTCTGACCCGCCTCCCGTGTCTTTGCGTTTCAAACAAACGTTTACTCCAGTAAACACTACACCGAGTTTCGCTTCAAACCGTTCTTCCAGCACCCGCGTCGACGCCCGTTTCAACCGGGTCAACGCCGTGCGCACCGCTGCTGCTTCGCATCCCATCAGGGTTCTCTTCGGGGAGATGGTCCAAGTTTTTTTTTTTATCGTCATTCGTTTCTTTTCATTCTTGTGGGCTTGCCAGCAGCGCAAGAGGCACGGTGCTGACGAACCTTGCTTGCTGCGCACGTTTGAACTTTATTGCTTGAAATCCCGCCTTCGCTACATGGTCAAGCTTCGGCTACTACATCTACTGTACGGATGCACCGACAGCTCTTGGTGCATCGGCGTGTTATTGCAGCTGTGTCATCATCCGGCCTATTTACGCCCGTCGTCGTGGTATCAGCGCGTGCGCAACATCCTCTGGCGTGGATCTTACACGTTTATAATGTATTCAACGCTACCTGTCACATCAAGATCGTCTGACAGTCGCCGCAGAGGCACACTACTGATGAATGCTTTCAAATTTGCTGCGCAGGGTTGTGTTTATATGCCTGCGCTCGCTTCGCTACCGTAACGATAATCAGTTTCCGTTAAAGCTGCCTCACCATCTTCTTCTCAAAAATGCGTTGTCGATTATTCCCTCAATAATGAGTTTTCGTATGGGGCGATATTGAACCAAACCTCGACAGACCAAAATGCTTTTGCGTAAGCTGCCTGTAGGGCAAATGGAAATGCCTGCCTCAATCAGTACCGTCATATCAAAGCAAGATACTCTTGAAAGATACATATAGATTGTCTTTCCGAGATAATCAATGCCTACAAGGCCATATGGCGTGTCAATAATAAAGCAGATGTTATGAAGTAACAGCAGACGCATATGAAGTGCGAAAGGTAAATACGCACTATATAGTCAACGAAAATGACAGTGTCTAAAGCAAAGCTCAAGAAACGGCGTCATTTTATTTTGCTTAGAACAGGGAGCAACCGAAATGTCAGGTAGCCTTACAGCTGTCGTGCAGAAAAAAAGAGACTTTTTCAAGAAAAACCAGGCGTTAATGTCGACAGCTTAGAAAGGTGTGAAATACTGTGGAAAGTGAATGCTCTGTAATTATTAAGCTGACACACCATCACGAGGAGGTTAGAATAGCGAGGGTGTTTTTCAAACTCATGTTGCTGTGTGCTTCAGTTACTGAGGACTTCTTGTTAATAGTACGTGACACTTGATAAAAAACATTGGGATATCTCATCACAAGAAAAGTAAATGGAGCAAAAGTCAAGCGGTGTTTAGTAACAGGAGTGTTGATGGTACTATCTTAAGCTGTGGTGAAGAGAAAGGCAGCAATATATGATTCCCAGTAAAGGCAAAGGACTCTCTAAGATAAACGATCAGACCACTACAACGCAAACAAAAATTGTCCCAGCGTACTTTACAAAGATGCATAGTCGCAAGTTATAAAGCATATCTTTACCCATGATCCAGATATCGCTGTGCTCACAGAGACGTAGAAAGCCGTGAGGTGTGTTCTGCAAAATCGGCATTTATTTTATCAGGTATATTTCCGGAATACATTGTACAGAAGTACAAGATGACCCATGGTTACTCTAGAGAAATTAGAGAAAACCGAGATATTGAGACAGCGACGGATCAGAACAAAGAGAACGGATGCGAATATACTCGAAATACGGCAGCCACAGCCGGGATCTAACCCACAACCTACGGCTTAACCTTAGGCCTAAGGCTTAATTAGCCGCGCAAAGCCCTAGGGCGTGGAGGAAATTAACTAGTGTGGAGGATTTCGGTTGTGTATATAAGAGACACTCCTGGTATACTTTGTGAATGCGTGAATAATCAAAAATTTTAAATGACAGGTCGAATATTGCGTTGTCATGTGTAGTTTTCGAGTCGAAGAGTTGCTCTTAAAAATCCGAAAATGTTTTGCACTGTTCCTGAATACATTACAACACTGACTAAGCAAGAAATAACATAGAATTTATGCAGAAATGCGGCAACTTTCAGCCTTGTTCATAGCGCACATAACAATGTACTACAGGCTGTATACAGGGTGATCAAAGTTAAGTTTCGTGGTTTTAAATTAGGTACTGGGAAGTGCGTGAACACCACCTCTGCAAATAAGTTATGTGGTCAAGCGAACACGAGATGAGAGGATAACTATTGTTGTCAGCCGCACAATTTATTAAACTGAACAATGAACTTTTTAGTTACTGCAGTAAGTCGGCATGTTCGCACTGAAAAGTTAGAGGCAGTCGTGTTTCAGCACTCTTCCACTTGGCAGCATTCGTCTAGCATGTCAAGGCTCCGAGATATCCGGCTGCAAAGTTTAATTGCCGTTTGCATTATTAGGCATACAAGAAAGTAAGGATCGGTGCAACGCTCCTCCCTGACGGGACGCGGCTGTTGTGTGCGGGGTTTTTCTGCTAAACAATAGGCCGGAAGCATAGGAAAAGGTGACACTTGTTCGCCTTACTCACGGCTGCCGAATTCAAGGATTAACTGGCGCTCATTGAAATTGAGCTGACTCCACAACGCCGTAGTGTACTCATTGCAGTGTAATCATGTAGTTATATGTAAGCAAATGTAGGCCTGCTTCCAAGTAATATATGCTCAACAACTTTTTTTAAAGCAGGTTTCAGTCGGAGGGGTATGGATATATTGGATAATTTCAATAATGTTCAAGCTACAATTACTAGCACACTACTCCGCACTTGAAAATTATTACATTATACTGGAGCGTTGTAACACAATGGCGGAGCCCGATATGGCCCCTTATAAAGTCATCAGCGTATACGGTCATGTGCCTCAGTGATACGCCAAAGGCTTCTTCGTGGCATCGCAAATCCGCTATCGATTTTTGCTCATTAGAGCTGGCGTTGTGACGTAGATGTTGCAAGCGACTCTCAAAGGTCTGGGTTGCTATTTACATAACTTGTCTTCAAGCGCGACAGACCACCGTAACATTACGTAGATTTTCGACACGGGACGAGATGCGCAATAATGCAGAACGACTGCTGTAGAATGGATTCCCCAAGTGAACAAGTGTAAACTGGTCAACATTTTCTGAAACCATAGAAAAACACTAATTCATTAAGCAGGCTTCGCTGCCCAGTGCAAGAAAATCATGCTCTAGCTGTCATTCGAAGGGCGCCTTAAACATCGACATTGCGCGTAAAATCTGCCAACGGAGGCCAGCTTTATTTCACGAGCTCGTGTCTCGCTTATGCCGAAGCAAAAGGTTAGCCACTAGTATGACTCAACTTTCATATAAAGCTTCTTAAATTGCATGATTTCAAAGGGCAAGCCACATTTACGTATTCTTCGAAGCTGACATGCGTTCATATATGCTTACGCAGGGTCCCGCCACAGTGAGAGCACCACATACATCGTAAGCTTGACGGTGCTCCTTGATGTGTGACACCACGTAAACAACACATATATGCAAAGGAATAGCCAACGGAAAATACGCGCGAAACCATTGCGCAAAATTGGGGGGACCCTTAAGCTTCGCCTTTAAGAGTTGAACGCGATAGCGATATCCTGTCCCTAGTGCATACTTCAATCACTTAGTGCATACTATCTAATGGGCAGCATGCTTTAAACCACGAGCAATTATGCGCGTGGGAATGTTTTCGAACTTGCTATGTGCCCACTACGGGGTCTTAAGGGAATACGCGAAGTAACGTGTGTGCCTTTTGTAATGGGTGGCTGGCTTTAAACCACGATGTCGTAGTGATAGTCACATGTTCTGACGCCCGATGGCAATGTACGCTTGTACCAAGCAATATTACTGCGATATTACATGTTGTATTGTGACGCCTGTGTACAGGACGCGTGTGTTTGTAAAGCATGAAAGTTATTTTCTCTGCATTTCCAAGCAGAGGAAGTTATTTTTGCTGTATTTCCAAGCAGACGCGTCGCTGTGTGGTGGAACACCGGCTTGCCACGCAGACGGCCTGGGCTCGGATCCTCACATTGGACCCGGAAATTTTTATTATTTATGTTATTTGCATCTTTCTCGATTTTTCGGTCACGGACAAGATGATGATTTTTCGCTCACAACCAACGACGCCGACGCCGGAATTTCTGCGAAACGAGCTCTTTAACGCTTTCGCGTTAAAAGGTGAGTGATGTCTTGTTGACCTGACAATGCGTCAAACAAAAAACACAAAGCCACATTAGCAGGCTGCTTGCATACGCCTGCTATGTCTAGCGATATATAAAAAAAATCAGGCAGTCAACTATTTAGCCGAACGTCAGATATACCGTAAAGTACATTACTGATTTACTTTCTGGCGTTTGAAGTTGAACATATTCGAAAACGAGGCCCATTTACTTCTTGGTTTCTATTATTTGGTATATTCCTCTTCATTTCGTATATTCAGTCAATAATGTCTTTTTGCAGGAGGTATAACACTACAAGTACCTTGGTCTTTGGATTTCGCATGACCTTAGCTGGACGAAACATATAATCACTGCAATAAGCTCATGTAATTACGAACTCTTTTATCTCAGACGAACTCTCAAGCTCTCTACTCCCGCCGTTCGTCTTATGGCATTTAAGGCAATAGTTCAACCCAGTTTAGATTATGCGTCCATAATTTGGTACCCTCACACTAGAAAATATATTAAGTAAATGGAAAAAATTCAAAAGAGAGCTGTTAGATTTATTTAGAACAGGTTCGGCCTTACTGCGATAACATCTTTATTAGCCAAAGCCGACCTCCCGACACCTATACAAAGAAATAAAGTTTTTAGATTGACATTTTTGTTTCAGTTGGTTAAAGGGTATTTTAGGTTAGACGTAAAACAGATACTTCATTTCTCTGTAGGATATGTCACAAGGGAGAGGCACGCCTTTACACTAACCCATTTTTCCACCCGGAAATAACACTTTTAAATACTCATTTTTCCCTAAGACAATCACCGGATGAAATACACTTACTAACGAAGCTGTTTCACAACCATCCCTAAACCTTTTAGATGTGAAGCATCTTATGGCGAAGTTCAATCCGGTGGTGGTGGTGGTGGTGTGCGGCGTGACCACCCCTTACTGCGCATGCGCAAACCCTCTCCACGCACCTCCTCTCTTACGCTCCCCCTCCCTCTCTCTAGGCATCCCTCCCGCGGCGTTTACACACCCATTGCGCATGCAAGTCCCCTCCCCATCTTTCTCCTCTCCGACGCTTCCCCCTCTCCTCTAGGCGCTTCCCCCCTCTAGGCATCCCTCCCCGCGCCGTCCACACCCCCCACTGCGCATGCGCGTCTCCTCCCCCTCTCTCTCCTCTAGGCATCCCTCGCCGCGGCGACCACACCCCCCACTGCGCATGCGCGTCTCCTCCCCCCTCTCTCTCCTCTCCTACGCTCCCCCCCTCTCTCCTCTAGGCATCCCTCCCACCGTTTACACCCCCATTGCGCATGCGCGTCCCCTCCCCCCTCTCTCCTCTCCTACGCTCCCCCTCTCTCGCCTCGCAACGCCGACGCAGGCAGCGTCTGCTAGCGAGTTTCTTGATTGAAAAAACCGACTGCTCGCGCTGCACAACCGCTCACTGGCCACCCCGTATATACAGGCACTGGATCTTGACCTGCAAGGTTGTGCCGGTGGGAGATTTCTCTTGTGCGTTGTCGAACGATAAAAATTCGCAGCGTGCGCGTTAACTAAAAGCGGACTGCGGGTATCTGTGTCCAATCGGAGTCTTCTGTCTCTCATTGCCCATTAGCAGCGATTGGCATGTTCCAGTAGGAAACACCGGTCCATCACTGCGTGATTGCGCCTCACCAGATTTCTCTCCTGCGCAACGCCGCGATGAGCGCCAGCGTCAGCGCCGCCGCCAGTGTAAGCGTTAGCGCCGCCGCCAGTGTAAGCGTTAGCGCCCGCTGCTTCGCATCTACACATGGTTCCCTTTAGCGGGAGATGGTGTAATTTTTTGCTGCGCACCTCCAGTAGTGATTACCTAAGTTCCATTACATGTGCTTGTGCTTCTTTATTTGAATCACTGTAGCGACTATCCTCCAGTAGTGATTATCTAGTGAATGTAGTGCTGCTTTTCATTATATGCCTTTGAGTCTGTTTATTGTGAACCATTTTTTTTCGAAAGCCTATACGTACATTACCTATGTTATTCTTGTTTTCCAATATGTAAATTCAACAAACTGTATATCCACTCTGCTAAAACTCTAAGTGAGGGTTGCAGTATTCATAAATAAATAAATAAATAAATAAATAAATACATAAGCAAATAAATAAATAAATAAATTTGTCTCCATCTCTCCTAGTCGCACTACAATCGTATGCCACGCTTTGACGTCCGTGGCAATAGTTTTTCTACCGTTGTTCGTTCTAACTTTCCCAATTGATATGAATTAACCTTACCTAGTGTTTGAACTAGCACAGTCAATAACATATGATAATTGATGTGGTTTTACGTCCCGAAACCACAATATGATCATGGGAGACGCCATAGTGGGGGGGCTTCCGAAATTTGGACCACCTGGGGTTCTTTAACGTGCACCCCAAATCTAAGTACACGGGTGTTCTTTGCATTTCGCCCCATCGAAAAGCGGCCGCCGTGGCCGAGAATCGAACCCACCTCCTCGAGCTTAGCAGAGCGACACCCCGCGTGACAAGCTACCACGGCGGGTAACAACATGGTCGTGGGACGCCAAGCGCCACCTCACTTAAATGAAGGAGAGAACAAAACATTAAGCTGACGACCGGCAGTCATAAACGGAAGTACTAATATGAGTTACTTTCCGGTGTTTTTGAAAAGAGAAACATTTATATTATTTTTATTTAATGAACTCTAAACATAGAATATATTTATTACCGTGAATGTTTTGGCGATCATGCAATCAGGCAATCCCCGTATCAGTCCCGCCTGCTGCGTAGTTTAGTGAAAGAGGAGAGCAAGCGATATTTGGCTGCCTTAGATTCGGAATTTTGAATTCCCTGCTATCAACAGATTGGCCGTGTTATTTGGCTATGTTCAAAAAGCGTTGCAAAGCCTCTTTAAAGCAGTAAAACGGCGCCAGCACATACTAATGGACATAAAGGGGGGACCGGGGACGAACAGAAGACGCCCTAAGAACTTCAGGGTTTATGTCTTAAACACGCAGAATAAGTACTGGGGCAGAATTTCGCACACGTCTGTCTCTTAATCGGTTCTAAAACTTTCGATTGCGCTCCCGCGCTTTCCCTGAAGCCAGCTGTCATCGTCGAATAGCAATAGCTTCAAGTAGCACAAAGAAATACAATGTCTACGGCGCGTGCATGACCGAGCCTGATGGAAAGCGAACGGCCTTCCTCTCAAAGTATACCAGAAAGCACACAAGGTAAGTGTAACTGGTAGCGAAGCTTCCATAGAAGCCCATGCGTTCAGAAAATGGCTGCTCATCAGCTGCTCATGGGGCTTAGCGCCATCTGCTTGAGGAGGGAACATTTCCGGCGGAACAAAAATAAGGCGGGTGTGACGCAATATTTGGTAAAACATTAACGTTATTTGGCAGTAGCGTGAAGTTTGATCTAAAATTGTTTTCGTGGGTCCCTGATCTCTATAAGGACTCGCGTTAAGGCAAGCTGGCGAGTCCTTGGCGAGTGCGCTTCAAGTCAACGCCAGCTGAACTAATATCGACTCATGACTATAGACGGACTCTCAAACACGCGGGCCGCCAATCTCTCCCTTGTGGCCCGTGGCCCGCAGCCCGCACATGGCTGTCTTCGTCCCACATTTTTTTAAAGTATGTACGTGTGCTAAGTATATAAATGTGCTACAGAAGCATGTACGTTATGTACGTGTATGTACATAAGTATGTACCACGTGTGCCAAGTATGTACGTGTGCTGCGTAAGTATGTATAATAATATCTGGGGTTTTACGTCCCAAAACCACCATATGATTATGAGAGATGCCGTATCACTCTAAAACTTTTCACGCGTAGCAAGCGTGAGTGGGGGGCGATTTTTTGCACGCTTGGTCTAAGCGTGATGTGCTGTCACGCTAAGCAAACCACGCTTGCTAGCCGTGACTGGCGACCTTTCTCACGCTTAGAAAAGGTGTAAGAGAGGAGTTTTACTTACTTAATGCGGCATTCACCTGCTCCTTCAGATGCCTTTCCGGCCGTTAGAAATCATCTAAAATGAAAGCTGGAAGAAGATATTTATTGTGCTGTATGGGCTTGGCACCGGCTTGGACGGTATGTATACTGATGCTTGGCATTAATTAGCTAATTGCAAAAATCAACTCTCACTTTCATCTTGAACATGTCCAAACTATAGAATGCTACACTGCGACAGCCTGAAATGAGCTTGCTACCCGAATATAATTACGGAATACGGTTTACAGTACAGGCAGTAAGCAAGAAATAAGAGACAATCTTTCATTAGTTCACTGGCTGCCCTTTCCATGTTGTACCCGATGGCACATGTTGGGTGTCTGCATACAGCTCAAGATCGGCAGTGCGCTCTGTATTTACGGTGCAGCTAGCAAGCTCATGTTGTGCTGTCGCAGAGGAATGTTCTATAGTCAACACATGTGAGGGATGAAAACTGAAACTTGATTTTTGTAATTAGCTATTTTATGCTGGGCAACCAGTACATTTACCCTCCAAGCAGGCGCCAACCAATAACAAATAAAGCACTCCAAAGATTATCTTCTTTCAGCTTCATTTTTAAACACTTTCTGACGGTCAGAAACACATCTTATAGAGCAGGAGAATCCCGCATCAAGTAAATAAAAATCCTCTCTTACACCTTAACTAAGCATTAGGAAGGCCTCCAGTCACTGATCGAGAAGCCTCACATTGCGATTGGGGCGTTAGATCTTCGTTGTGGACCGTTCAAAAATGAGTAGAGTTGGCAGAATGAAAGCGTTATGGATTGTTCCTGAAACTTCGCTAGTCACAAATCCAAACGCCATGGAAGCCAGTGAAGGACAAACTTTCATAAAGCATCTTGCACAAGTGCATCTGGCGAATCCTACAATTAAGCCGCTGATCTGCATTCTTTCGGCGCGATTGTTTATATACACGGTCATTAAGAAAATTAAGGGAGGGATTTAGTGCGGAGTGCTCCGAGGCTTGAGAGTTTAAATCAAAGATAAAGAGTTAAATAGAACGAAACATTTACAAGAATCTTAAACTTGAGTGAAACTTTTTATTTTCACTTACTTACAAGAACGCTTCTCTCTATAGAAGAGCAATCCAAGAAAATAACACACACAGGAACTATAAAATAGGCACAAGATGATCTTTTGATGTCGCTTTGAGCGGCACGCGAACTGTGCTCTGTACTTAACTGAAACGAAGTATAGTTTAGTAAACAAATCCTTCACCACTTTCTCCGCCCATGGAATTTCTTCGGTACCGCACAGTTCACGACTGCTTGAACGAAGCCAAGCAACTGCCAAAAGCAGCCGGATACGCAAGGTCCTTTACGTAGTACACACGCAAACAAAGCACCAATGCTTTTTTTCCAGCGACGTGTCTGGTTCCAGCTTCAGGATTTCGCTGGGCTCTTTGCCGCATGCCAGCTCCTTCCCGTCACCCCACACAATGCACGGCCAACAATGTCTACGGATGAAACCTGGCAAAGATAAAAAAAGAGAAATTAAATTGGTACCTGATGGAATGGACAGTTGTAAAATTTCACTTCGTACAGAACTACAAATTCATAAAAATGATTTTGTCGGCAAAGCTCACATTGCTATTGCGGCATTAAACCTCCTCATACCCGGCTCAAAACTGAGTAGTGTTAGAAGAATAAAGATGTTTTGAATTGTCTCTGAAACTTGGCTCTTACAAAATATTTCACTCACCTCTGAAATTAGGGCCATTTTCGCGAGCCTTGGCCGCAAGTACACGTCGACCTCTCTGTACGATGGGTCCGTTAAGGATGCCAGTGTTGCCACTGCAGGTAGAATTTTCCTTAGGCGTCTGACATTCTCCTCGACCGTGCTTGAAAATCTCAATTTACTTTCGAAGGCAAGCTGAAAGAGAAAACGTGGAATTAAACTTCACGAACACAGAATACAGCGCACAATCAGCAAAACTTCGTGGCTTTTTCTTGGTTTAGTTATACGGACATTAGGGGCCAGCAAGAACAGTACAAACGAGTTTTGAAGTCGTACAGTCAAGTATAAGGTGTACACCGGCGATCTATTTCAGCATAAATTTAAAAAAAAATGTATTAAAGAAAAGTTGATGACATTCGAGAAAAACAAAAACGCGGTTCCTATCGCAAGGACGGTCGCCCAGAGAATCTCAGTTAGGAAATTTGTGGTATTTAGATGCACATATCGACAGAACAGGCACTCAGCGCGTTAAAAATAAAAAAAAAGAACCGTGAAACGGGGGATCATATGACGGCATTTCGCTGTACCAATAAAGCATTCGCTGCTAATTTCAGAAACAGCATTCAAAAGATGAGCTATTAGCTACACAACTGAGTACCATACAAAGCACTTCCTTTCTGTATTCGCGACAATTTTGTGCTTTTACAGTGAAAGTTGCACGTCCGAATTGACTATTTTAACACGTTTGCTGTGCTTGAGCCGCTTAGAAAAAACAGCCTTTCTGTAATTCCGTATAAGTTTGCTATAAGATCACGACATGACTGCAACAGAGCTCCATCCTTGCTGCCACGACAGCTAACATTACCGCCCGCAGAAGCACTGGCTCAACGTACTGCACCGTACGGTAAAGTATTGATGCTTCCTCACGGTAAAGCAAATAATAACTGCACACAACTGAGACTTCACCCAGCAGCCTGAAGTTCCTTAAGGTGACGCAATTGTATCTTGCCATATAATGTTAGATTGCGACATAAATATCTCGTCTGTACAAAGAACGATCTCTTGGCAATAGCGGCTTCCATATAATAGTTATAGACCCACACTCTAAGCCGCAAAGGACGGAAATGGGAGTAACTGCTGCATTTCGTCCCCGCGACGAACAGTTAGTCCTCAGGAGGATTAACTGCAAGACGAGGGTGCCGCGTGCAAAATGAGGGAGGAACT
Organism: Rhipicephalus appendiculatus; assembly: GCA_030522465.1. Taxonomy (NCBI): domain Eukaryota; kingdom Metazoa; phylum Arthropoda; class Arachnida; order Ixodida; family Ixodidae; genus Rhipicephalus; species Rhipicephalus appendiculatus. The sequence continues at coordinate 4,468,221 of JALIZH010032933.1, read as the reverse complement.
GTTAGGCCAGAGGGAGCAACGTTTACTCCCATGGAACTTTCCCGCCCAACGGCGGCCTCGAACGAATGGTCAGCGTGCGCGTAACGAAATAGTCCGCTAAAGAAATCAACTGTTAACAGTTTGTTTTAGTGTACACGGCCATGACAACTACGGCAACTACGGCAGGAGTAAGGTAATATCGTTTATATGGCATAATAATAAGCAAATGTGAGAAAGCTCCCACAACAACAAAAAAAAATGTGCACGCGCCGAAGCTGTATCCATGCGCGGCGTGGTGTTCTCGTCATAGCGCGGCAAGCTAACCCTCGATGGTGCAGCGGTGTGTTGTGGATGTGTTCTCGTTTCGTGGTTGTGATTGCTGGCACTTGTGGTGCACTGAATGTTCTTCGCGCTGTGGTAAACGTGGTCCGCTACTGGAATGAAGTGCTATGCCATCGAAATGTTACGCGCCGACTGGATATCGCCTAAAAGGTGAGTGTAAACAAGGCTGCGATCACTCGGCGTGATTTTAGCTGTGTACTATTGATATGCAACGCTGACCGCTCATTTAACATTCACGCTCTTCGCGAACCAAACACTCATGGTTGATGACGTGAGTGCATTTCCGCCTGCTATAGAACTACAAACATGATGGCTGGGCCATCGAAACATGGTAACCTCGGAGAAGGACATTAGCTCCAGCAAGTACAGCTGTTCAATTTTTTTTTTCAGCGCTGCACAAATAAGCGTTGTTTATCAGAAGTTTTCGTGGCTTTCTGAAAGAACATTCACGTAAACTCCGCTCAATGTCTTCTATTGCAAGGTAAACAAGTCATTTGGGAATATTGGCTGATAAAATTGCATGTCTAGCTAAAGGATTAGCACCACTAACACAGGCAGTCGGCGACCGCATCGGCGACTTTGCTCATTTGTAGCGACGCTAAGAATCATATAGTTTTTCTCTCTCTCAAATGAAGCGCAATCTTTATTGATAAATAAGTGGGCCCACAAGCGTGTCCCTGTGAAAGCTTGAAACGTTAAAATCCAGAACGGGTTTCTTGAGCTTCACAACACATTTTGGAACTGTTCGATTGCATTATGACAGGTTCAGTGAAAGAGCAGTTTTCATCAAATTTTTAGGCATGCGGTATTTCTAATAGACTCCGTGTGACGTAGCTACAAGTCGACGCACACTTCTGCTGGAAATAATGAATGATTCTGCATTTGCTTTTTCAGGGAATCGATAAATGAGAGCGTTGCGCCTCCTGAGGAACGTCTTCAACATCTTGCAGCTACGAACACGCTCTCAGCACCTGTCGATGGTGCTGTTGCACTTCCTGAAGTCGGCTGGACAGCATCCATTCGAATAAAACATTGCACTTTTCATCGCTTCAGGGAAGCCATTCTATCTTCTGTATTCAACAAAGTTGTTTAATTTATGTGTATGATGCTGCAGAATTGACACGAGTCGTTCAATAAACTTCGTTGTTTCGTTAGATGTTTTCATCTTTCTGACACTAAACAGACATTTTCGCTGAACAATATAACCAACAGCGTTCTGTACACTAAGCAGCAAGCAAGCTTGACACAGCGACAGGAGCATATATGGGATCGAACGTTTATATATACTTACATTCACCAAGCGCGCAAATTCGCTCGAAGCACGCTCGCAGAAAAACCAATCCAGCGCATTTTACATTTTCACGAACGGCAAAACCGAATGGTTGCTTGCGAAACACTGAAGGCTGAAGCCTAATATAAGGAATCTTGCCACTTTGACGAACATGTCAGAATGCGCACTGTCCAAACGGCGCCACATATATAACCCCGGTAATTTTCACTCCGCTGTGTACGGGGGGGCATGGTGTAGTGGTTAGCGTACGTGGCTGCTGATTCAAGGGTCGCGAGTTCGAATCCTGTGTGTTGGTTGGGAATTTTCTGTACTATACTTCTGAATTTACTTCTGTGTATTGATTGTATATGTCATGAAACACATATGTCAACCTCCAAATTCTCGGTAATTCAACCAGAAACTGTATTAAATTGTTTTTTTTTTATCGAGAAGGAGCAACTGTTAGTCCCACCAGGGGTAACAGTTCGTCCCTACGCAGTTACCAGGCAAAAAGAAGAAGAAATCAGTTACTCCCACAAAGGGGGTAACCTTACACCCCAACATTTCGTCCCTCAAAAGTACCTAGGACTAATAGATCGTCCCCTCACAGTTACTCTCTAAAGGACGAATCGTTCATCCTTTGGGGAGTAATGGTTGTGGCAACGCAGTTACCCCCCCAAAAGGACGAACCACAGACCCTTTTTCGCCCTTTGCGGCTTAGAGTGCATGTGTTGCGTACGCACATACAAGCGAACTTCAGTCGAGATGTGCAGCACAAACACACAATTTTATTGTGGCCTTAACGCGGTTGTGTTTTATAGGATGTAGCACAATTTTAACGCTTCGTAATGTACGCACCGACTGTGTGAATTTACAGTATACAATATATTTTTCGCCATTTTCGAGGCGCTTTGCGGAGCACGGAGGAAGCAGGCGCTGTTCACCCACCGCGCGAGGCGCCAGCCGGCTCCTTTACTGGCGTTGCGCCTCCTCGCCCGAAAACGGCCACTGCCGCGAACCGCAACGCAGTCGTGAAATTTGGCTGATTTGGCGCCGACTAGCCAAACTAGCCAAAGCTTTCGAGCGCCAGACGCGGAGACCGTTAGAAACCCGGCGGCGAAGGAGAAACGGCTCACAGCCACGGCAACGAGAGCAACTCTCCTTCCTTCTTTCTTGTCATCGTTCCCCGTCGATCACACGACGCGAGTGAAACAGAAGCTACAGTACTCTCAGACTGAAAAGCGACATCACTTTCTTTACTACAACGACTTCCATGAGCAATTACTCAAGGTAACCATGTCATGTCGCTAAGAATCCGGCATATAAAGATAATGCTTGATCTGATGTAAGCATCCGAGTCAAAATACGCCGCTATGACAGGAAATCGAGATGTTAGAAACGGAAGTACGTGTATTACTTAGCCCTAAGTTGTCGCGTTTTAATCCGTGAGTATTGTACGCAGAGAACTTGGCTTGACATTAATATGAAGTTCGGAGATCAATAGGAAGGTCTACAGAATACGCCAAGAACGTCACTGTTCGGAAAATAGATGCAAAATATATAATGAGCCAAGACATTTCAAATTCATTTGCTTACCCAGGTATTCCAAGCGGCCGTGAATGGCAGGCCAGTGCCCATAGTACGCAGTTGGCAGAGAGTGGCGCCGTGTCGCGCGAGGATTCCGGGCAGTCGCATTCGGTGTTCTTGCATCTACCGCGCTGCACACCACGCAGGTCAATCAATGTCAAGTTATTCATGAAGCTGTTCCTCCTTCACCACTTTTCTCAACCACACAAAGCGAGTCCACCGCACAGTACACTCGAAGGCTAAGCAGACACCTGGCAGAGACGACGCACAGTGTACCTGCTGAGTCAATGGCTACAACGGCTCTAACCCCGTTTCCCGCCAAAAGTATATACTGAAGCGAGCGCCACCTTCAAAGCGCTCGCGTTGAAAACAAAAATAAATGAAAGGAGGCACAAGTCACAGCAGCCAATCAGAAGCGCGTAACGGCGACGCCGCACGGCTGCCTTGGCGATTGTATCAGGATATATATACGCGTGACGAGGAGAAGCGCGATCGGCGGCGCGGACTTTTGCTCAGCGCGAGTTTTCCGGTTCTCACGCATAGAATCCCCCATCGCGCGTAAAATAAAGGAAATGCACGTTTCCTCGACCGGCGTCACGCTTGGGCGCAGGAAAACCACGCATATTTTGAGCAAATGGTGCTCAAAACGTATTTTACGACGCCGAGGAGCGCGTTTCACGCTTACTACGCGTGAAAGGTTTTAGAGTGTAGTGGAGGGCTCCGGAAATTTTGACCATCTGGTGTTCTTTAACGTGCACTGACATCGCACAGTACACGGGCCTCTACCATTTCGCCTCCATCGAAATGCGACCGCCGCGGCCGGGATCGAACCCGCGATCTTCGGGTTAGCAGCCGAGCACCGTAGCCACTGTTCCACCGAGGCGGACTGCATAAGTATGTACGTTATGTACGTGTATGTACATAAGTATGTAGTACGTGTGCTATCCGCGATGCGCAGCGCCTATAGGGGCGCCACTGAAAGCCGCGTAGCGGCGGCCGTCGGAACCGCAAGCGGGCCGCGTAGCAGACGCCTCCTTTCACTGCAAGCAAGCATGACGGAAGTGCGCGCGTGCGATTTGCCGCTTTTGCGCGTCCCAAATTATTACTTTTGCGGCGATAGTGTGCGCAAGGGAGCCGCACTTTATAATAGTGAACCAACGCGTGAACCGACGTTTTTTCTCGACACAGTAGCTTCGTTTACGTGCCATGTGTTTATATAGTAGATTTTGAGGGAGCGCTGTCGCACCGGCGCATGGATTTCAGGGGTGTGGCCACGCGAAGGGTCAGCGTTGGTAGAACTTTGAAACCAGCACGATAAACTTGTGAAAAAATATCTCGGCAGCTTGCGCTAGTGGCGCAAGGGCATTGTTATAACCGGCATAGGCGTGCGCACGAGGGGGGGCAGAGGGGGCGGCCGCCCCCCCTAGTCACCTAAGAGAGGGGGGGGCGCAAATTCTGCGCCATACATTGACCTAATAGGGAAGGGGGGGCGCTGCGATGAACCTTCGCCCCGCCTGCCCCCCCCCCCCCCCTGAAGGGAAACCCTGCGCACGCCTATGATAACCGGCAAGGCGGCCTGCAAGGGACGCTCATCGGCATGCCTTCCAAACGCAGTCCGCGTCCAGCAGGAACGCAAGAGGTGTTCTTGTGCGCTGCAGGGAACGCGCATCGGCGTTGCTGGTACACGCAGTCCGCGTCCTGTGAAAAGACTTGACGAGACGCGCGTGCACGGACGGATATAAAAGGAGCGCATCGAGAGTGCGCTGGGGTCCTCTTGTCGCTTGCGAACTCTTCTCATGTAAAAGCGCGTCTCTACGCCTAGTTTGTTTACTCTTGCAAATATGTAAATAAACGTTCCTTTTTTGTAAGCAAGAAGCCTCGCAAGAGTTCTTTGCCGCAGCCTGGGTGGCAGCCTGTACCCCCTCCTCGGTCACATCAGCATGAAGTCATGTTACGAGGCATTCGAAAGGAGGTTGAATCGGTTGAATGTCCTGTCAAAAGCCTTCAATGCGCACAGGAGCCATGTTTTACAGCCAATATGCGTAGAGTTGAGGCGAGCGCACAGCGAACATTCTACACCGGTGATCGCGTTCCAGTGCCATCAATAGGCAGAATGCAGCCGATTTCGTGCTGCACACGTGTGATTCCACGGCGCTTTTGTAAAGGAGCCGTCACCTGCCCCACATTCTCTGGCATTGCGCTTCGCACCATTCGTTTTTCAAGAGAGCCTAGGCATCGCGTCTTATCAGTAATAACAACCTCATGTGCATTGTAGCGTCTACAATGCAGGCGAGGCGACCAAGTGCACACGTAGTAGCGTTCGCTGAAGACGTAGCGACATAAATGGAGAAATAAAAACACGGTAATCGTTCTATCACTGTCGTAAAGAAAGCGCGATTGCTTACCTTCTGCGTCGGACAGCCGCAATCCACCGCCTTCGCATCTCGCTCATGAAATATCACCGGAAACCTGTAGAAGTGCGTTTCTGGCGATTTTTTGTATGTGTTTGAGCAGCCGACAACGCGGCAGTTATTTTTCGACATCGCTGAAGCCCGACAGAGGCGTTAAATCACGATGAAAACACGTCCATCCGTGCACTCGCGTACACGCTCGCGGGAAAACTGCTCGCCCGAGCCCGCCTGCGCTTCCGTGCCGTGGCGGCAGATGGCTTCGTCGGCGCTTTGCGCATCGCCTATAGGCATGACGGGTCTGAAGCATTGTTTTCGTGAGGCACCTTATGCGGTCGCCATGTGTTGAAGCACAATCGTTAAGCAAAAACTACATTTCCGAAAAGGCATGCAGACTTTAGTCATTTAGGCGACCGCTATCAAAATGTTCTTGGAATCCTAGCGCCAAGTCCCCTTCAGAAATAACCCGCATATCAGACGTGGGAAAGGGTTTTTTTTTTCAAATGGTAACGTTAGATGATAATTTATTCAAACTGCCCCCCCCTCCCCCCCTTTACTCCTTCCCTGTCCTGGCCCTTGCGAGACTAAATTGCGTGAGTGCGGCCTGCTGGCTGAGGTGGGTTTGAGACCCCTGCTATAGACAGTGATGTTAACCCTCTATTGCATGAATTATGAGAAAATCAATAGAAAAATTATTTGATCATTTTTTATCATTAACTACATGAAGAATAACATGTGCAAAAATTTTCAGATTTATTGGTACTGTATTAATGAAAATAAAGGTTTGTGCCAAATATGGCACACTATGCACGTGGGCGAGCAAACTTGCTGCCATGGCTGAAAAACAAAATCTCACTGATTGCGGTCTTTTTAGCTTGATTTGTGGAATAAAGCAATGCAATTGATTCCTGTGTTCAGGCATAATTGAACATTTTGGTTAGTGCATCTGACTGCCGACATCTACGTGCAAGATGGCCGCTTACACGTTTGGCTCTTCGCATGGTGCCGCCTTGCTGTACTTTCCTGCCCGAATTTCCGACCGCTGACTTGTGGTTGTGAGCGTCAGTTGCCGACAGATCGTAAAAGCTAAATATCGCCGTGCACTGGTTAGACTTCACATAATTTTTTCGTGCACCCACGCCAATAATGTAACAAAAAATTGCCAGGTACTGCTGCTCACACTCGATATTTTTGTGAAGCATCTAAAAACCTACCGCCACAACTGAAATCTGGCAAAAACAAGCTGTGCTGCATGATCTCAGATGATTTCTTTTCGTTTGTATTTGCACTGGGCAACAAAACATAGATGGCATCATATTGCACATTTCATCACTCACATGCATACTGTGCCAAATATGGCACATACCGATTTCCGACTATATACCGTCCCGGAAACAACGCCCCGGAAAGGCGTTGGTCCCGGGTTCGAACCCCGGACCAGGACGAATTTTTCGGCAACTAAGAAGCTTTCTTTCTGAGAAATCCGTATGGATTTCCTTGTGGCTTTGTGCTACAAATGGGTGGTTGTCTACTTTCCCTTTATTAACCCTTCCGCCACCTTGCGGGTTTCCGCAGAACTTATTTGCAATACTTGTGTCCATATGCTTCGAGTTGTCGATGAATTCGCCCTCGCGCTGCCAATTGCTAGCTTCCTGGTTAGCTCAATTGGTAGAGCGACCGCCCCGGAAAGGCGTTGGTCCCGGGTTCGAACCCCGGACCAGGACGAATTTTTCGGCAACTAAGAAGCTTTCTTTCTGAGAAATCCGTATGGATTTCCTTGTGGCTTTGTGCTACAAATGGGTGGTTGTCTACTTTCCCTTTATTAACCCTTCCGCCACCTTGCGGGTTTCCGCAGAACTTATTTGCTATATACCGTAGTGGAAAACGGAATTGAGAAGAGCCTTAATGAGCATGAATTTTCAAAGCCACGAGATATGCCAAAATAATTTTTTCTTGCTTCTGCAACGAGAAAATGGTTGCAAGAAAAATATAGCAGTAACTGTCGTTCATGATCCGAGCTTGCACGTGCACCGTGAAATCTATTTCATGTCTAGATTTCATACTGCTCTAGGGATGGCAGCGCTTTTTTAATATTTAGTGCACGTAACTATAAGGATTACTCTAACTGTGTCACATTCTCCACTGGTCCTCTTGCGCCCGCTATAAAAAATGTTAATCGGTATGTGCCAAATATGGGACGCCATGCAATAGTGGGTTAACGTGTACTGCCTCGATTTTACTAGCAAACTTTTCTTGGAACTTTTATTCTGCTTTCGTGGCGTCTTCCTGCAACTCGATAAAAGCAACCAGCATTGTACCTCTCATATTTGAGCGTTGCTTATCTGCTTAGCACATACGCAGGTTACCCTAAAGTGCACATTGTTTGTGTTCTTCAGTTCTAACAAGAACAAACACGCCAGAACTTTGACATTTATGTTTCATTCAAAGGTCACAATAACGCCATTCTATTACACTGTACACAATAAGCAACAACTGTAATAACAAGTACGAAAAGTGCGTGTAAACTACGTGCACTGTTTTGCCTTATGCTCTGATAAATTATTTTGCCTTTACCTGTTACAGGCATGCTAATTATAGCGCTATAGATAACTTAGCGATCTGCTCACCCATAATAGGATTAATAGTAGGCACTGCGTGTTCACGAAGGAAACTGGGCCACAGGAATAATGATTCATGAAAATCCAGCGAGCACACTACTCCGAACCGTTGCCCCGGGGTCTTATCCAGCGGACAAGGGTCTATACAGGCGTACGTGTGTTACTTTTGCGTCCTTGCACAGCACGTCGTTTTGGCGGCTACCGGGGCAAGCGTTCGGCGTTAAATGTTATCCGCATCGTCCCAGTGCCCGCTGGACACCGTACTCAACTCGTTCACCAACGATGAAAAGCACCTGACACCCAACTCCGAGCTTAGCAAAAATTAAATTCTTACAACAAATCAGAGAACGCATGCAAGTGCGAAATACCAAAACAAGGGAGGGGGGCGAGCGCCTCTCTTCGGAGGGCGCTCAGAAAAATGTTTTTCGTAATAATGAAACACTGTCCCAAATTATTTGCACATTGCACCTACATAATATTCTTCGGAAAATAAGCGACATGTGTAAAACATGATGATTGCTTCGCCCTTGAATAAAACTTGGTTTACTCGCTATTAGTCGTTGTTGTCTGCCCACCTAGCCGCGCCTCAATCGCACCATGCATAACTCCCCTTGCTGATGTCGCTAGCAATAGGTTTTGAACCGCTTTTAGCCCAAAGCTTCGCAACCTACATGGATCGACCTTGGAAAGCATGCTAACGCAAGATACACCCAGTTTTTTTATCTGAAGACCTATATCTTTTTTTCTGGTCAACCGGCAAATGATTTGGATAGAACGCTAATAGTTTAAGCATTTTGCAACACTGGCACTAATTTATTCACTGTAAAGACTGGTTGCGCAGTTTTTTTGTAAGATACTACTGGCGCATCATCGGCAGCAGTGACCTTGAATAAAGTTGTAGCACTTGAACGAGTTATTGAAACCCTGTTCGTGGGTGGCATAGTAAGTGTCCATTATAGGATATCTGCCGTATTCTAAGATATAGAAGTGGAGTGAATTTATGTGTGAAATATGAGTCAATTTAGCAGATGACATAACCTTTCGCAGCCTTCGCTGAATGACTTTTGCAGTAGCGTATTTTCGAAGCAGACGTGCCGCTTCGACCACTTCTTCTGTACTGGTGCGTTTTGGTTCCCTGAAAAGAGCCTTTCATTTGGTGCCCGAAAGTCTTGACGATGCTGCCTCCATCGTTTCGCAGTGTTCGGCGAAAGTTCAACCATGTACTCATTCACCATCTTCTGCACACAATGTACGCAGCCCAACTTACAGTTTCCACGCTCGATGTACGTTTCAAAAACGCGAAAACAATATTAAAGGCCCCAGATGAGCTGGAATTTCAGTGTACATAAAAGAACTGCATATGACCCTAATTAGCTTGTAGTTGCTCCCCATTACTCTGTTGATGACCCCTCCTATAGCTTAGGTACTGTTGATTCTCTCTTTTTGTGAACTTCTGTCCTGTTTCGTTTCTATCAAGCGAGCTAGGTATCTTTCTCGGGGAAATTTCATTTTCTCCGTAGCATAATACGACTCTTTATTGGGTCTTCATTATTCTTCGTTGTGCTTGGGTACCCTGTTTGATTCACACATGTGCCACTTACGTGCATTATGATATCGTGGATCACTCGAGAAATATAAAGGAACAAAAACTGCTCTAACTAATGAACATTCTTCAGACCCAGAAAAGAATGAGTGTGTAGATAACATTATCCATGAAATCTGTACAGGTGCAAACTTTCGTGAGTGTGTGCACTTACCGGATAATATCATTATCAGCTTTCGATAATTTATGAATAGACAGAGAACATACATGTGGGTTCTCTGGATTAACCTAAAAACAAGTGATTTGGTAGAATTCGTTCTTCGAAATTTTCTCACGATGGCACCACAAGCCTGCAGAAGCCTCGCAGATGCCTAGCGCAATTTGAAGAAACTCGAGATGGCCTTCCCACACCCATTTGTGATTTTTGCCCTTTTACATTTGATACAAACTTTCGTAAACTGCGCGAGAACACGAGGACAAAAGTAAGAAAACATTCAGAACACCAATGTTTTCTTACTTCTGTCCTCGTCTTCTCGCGCAGTTTACGAAAGTTTGTCGCAATGAACCAACTAGCCCTGCCAGAACGTATTACTGAAGTACATTTGATACGTTTAACGAGCGCGCGTGGAAAACTGCTGGCTGTATAAACGCCCCCCACGAAGGTCGAGAAAATTTGTTATTTGTTGTAGCGAGAGTTTCAATTAGCGAACACACACACACACAAACACACACACACACATGCGCGCGCGCACACACGCACACACGCACACGCGGCGACAAAGGCCGCGCATTCAAAGCACAGCGTACTGGTTTAGAAGTCATCGTTATTATCAAGTGCGTACCACCATCAACAACAACGTCAGATAAATGCTAAGCATAAGGAGTTAAGTAAAAATATTGCAATTTATAAAACGAATGACATTGAGCGGTGATCACGAGTATAGGGGCCCGCGACACTTAACGGAATGCAGAATTATGGTTGATTTCAACAAGATATGTGCGCCGCGACTCGATGCGTTCCCACATGCGCCACCAATATAAAGGGAGAATTGTGAGGGGCAGTAATCAAGCAAAATTTCAAGACAGTGTCAATAAACAAAAGTTTACTGTTGGAAGTTTCTGCTGTCCGGAAAGAAAACACGTAGGGCATACGGTGGTTAGGGCTCATGCAGGCAACCTCATTAAACTCGTAGTGCAGAACAAATGAGCCACGAACACACAAGCTTGCAATATTTTAGTTGTAATCTAATGTTATAGCTGTTAACTCACCGCATATTTTGTAATTAGCTCTAAACTATTTCCTTCTAACTCGCAGTGTCGTAACCAGCACACACTGATCTCATATTCAACCGAACACTGCCACCATCTACACACAAATGTGTATACAGTGAAACCTCGGTGATACGATCACGGCTCGTACAAATTTCGGGGTGATACGAATTTTTTTTGGTCCCGGCCGAGACCCATTGGTCCGCAATGTAATGGAATACGGTTGTTGCGAACAGATTTTCACCCCGCACTCTTAAAAAAAAGGTTGTAGTACTTACTAACTTCGGTTTACTAACTACTTGTCACATATGTTACAACCCTGTTAGTAACTGCAGTTAGTAACGGGGAGGTTAGTAACCGTTACTACCCTCGCTGTTACAAACGCAGTTAGTAGCCGTTACTACTTTTCTCATTGCTAACTAGTAAAACAGGTAGAAACGGTTACTACCCCAAAACAGTATAGTAACCGCGATCATTTCGCCTCGTTAGTCACACGTTTTTATAACGGTCAAATTCACGAGCATGGATATTACAATATATCATTCAGTAATTATGCATACGATGTCATGAAGGAGAACAGCACAGACACACAACTACTACACTACGCGACACGTGTAGTTCGTAAGTGGTTCCAGGAGTATATATAGCCCTACCTTTGGAGAACGCAGCTGGTGCCGGTGAGCAGCTAGGCTTTACGCTGAATAATTTATGGTACGCGCATATATTTATATAGCGTACCATTTGATTAGGTGTGCGAGGTAACACAGCGTATAACTTTTAATCAAACATATTAAGACAAACAATATGTTATGTCTATTTTGCATAATACCACCTCAACAAGGCCTAATAATCAAGAGCCAAGACGAGGTACTAAGCTTACTAATATCGATTCAGTAAATTTGAATGGGTCCCCGTGCTAGTAAACAGGTTGCAAAAAGCTCGTAATAATAACTTCTAAGGTTCGTTTAATTAGTTCGTTAAATGGGTACAAGTTAGTAGTGTACGCAAGAGGTAGTAATCGTTACAACCTATAAGTGTCTGCTAACGTAGGTAGTAAGAAGGTAGGAAAAAGTTAGTAATGGCCCAAGAAAGTTAGTAACAGCCGCTGTTACTAACTATTTGCTCGTGGTTACAAGCTTTTTTACGAACTTTTTTTAAGAGTGCGCGACGTTTGATACGAACGTACACTACCGCGAAGGTACGATCAGGTGCTGCCAGCGCTGTCGCGGAAGGCACGATTAGCACGCACGGAAACCCAAGCGCGTGTATGCGCGCCGCGCCGCCAATTTATCAGAATCAACCATGGTGAAATAAATCTTCAGGGACGTGTCGTAGCCTCCGAGATTGTGCGCGTGAATCTTAGAGGCCCTGATGCACCTTCGTGTCTTTGCATTTAGATTACAGGTGGCGTTGACGTCGCGCTTTTTTTTTTTAACCCATCGACGCGTGATGCTGTCGTTGTACTGTGTTTACACGTGCCTTCCAGGACGACAAGCCATTATCTCCCGCACCAGACACCCTATGAAAGTTGTACGAGGACCGAAAGATGAAGCGGACGGTCTTGGCGAAGGAGCTAGGCCTCACAACGTCAACACGCACGATTGTTGGGGACGCGAACACTTGCCAACTCTCCGATTGTGCGGGCACGGCCGTAAATCTCCCTAAAAACATTCCTAACACCACCGCGATCAGAAGATACTAACAACAAAGGAGAGCGGTTCAAAAATTTCCAGGCCTTCATCTATCGCGTGCAAAGCGCCCCTTAATTCACTTTCGCCGCAGTACTCCGGTGTAAATAACTAGAAGCAGCTCGAAAAAATGAAGACAAAGAAGCACACATAACAGGACTTCTTCATTATGTTTCTTGATCGTTGTTTCTTCGCGCTGCTTTTAGTCATTTGCATCATGAACCGACTCACCCAAACCAACAAGTTGTTGCTAACTCCGGTGTGATGCGGAAAAGCGTACTAAAATTAGGAAGGGGCTACTAGCTATCCCAGGTCACAACACACCTGGTTCAGTAATTACACACGCGCGCACGGGCCCTACATTTACGAGTGCAAGTATGATCGTTGAGATCTAAAAATTTCACTGGATATCATTCAGAGCTGTTCGTGACGTTGCTGCGCGGCACTGAGAAACAATAAATGAAAACGTATGCCAGCATTTTCTTGTTGCATGCTAATTTTCCATATCTTCTGGTGATACGAATCTCGGATGATACGAATATTTTTGTAGACCCCGCGAGATTCGTATCACCGAGGTTTCACTGTAACACATTTTATTCAGTGATGTCTGTTCAAAATATTTCTACACTACTACCATATCACCGCTCCCCCCAACGTTGTAACTAAAGTCCGGAGGCGCCAACTCAGGCAATTCATTAAGTACTCAGGAGAGCAAGAAATTTAAGCGAGCACTGTCGACGTGGCACCGACACTAACAGAGGCGTGCACGAGGAGAAACTATAAAAATGGATGAATGACGCGTTATGCGCATGCAAACTGCAGTGTAAGTAAGTACTTGGAAGGGCGAGTGGACACGCGGAGAGTACAAATACTTGAATGGAATATTAACATTCAACAACGGCTTGTGTATCGCCTGGTGTGGCAAAACGGTCGTGGTCCTGCATGCAATATAACAGCTCGTCGTCGTACTCTCGATGCCTCAGAGGCAGCGAAAGTCGACAGCAAAAAGGCGCGCATTATTCTCTGCTATAGCTTTTGCTGTGTTTCTTATGTTCCCAGTTGTTGATGTCATTCATGATTCAACAAACATTTGCACGTCCTGTCTTGCGGAGATAAGAGCCTTCATCGAAGCAACATTGGACAGTTTGCCCGAGAATTCTGTCCAGCGCTCTCGCTTCGCTAGCTGAAGCCACCATGATTGGCCGGCCCGGCGTTCAGTATATGTTTTTCTTCTTTCCCTTAAGTCAGAGTGTCCACAAATACGTGGTAGCCTCCTCAAGTAACAATAACATTTTTTTTTTCGTAGGCAAGCTTACCTTCTCCAGTCTGGCCATGTGTCAAAAGCGCTGGCGCTTTTGGCACGTTGACTTAGAGCTAGAAGTGAACGGCAGCGAAGTATTGATGGTTCTGGGTGCCTTTGTGTCCGAAAATCGCCAGATTTAGAAGAAGCCTGATACACACAGAGCACAACGAATGCTGCATCTACTCCACAATTCCCTAAAACTTTCAAGGTTAAGATATTTAAGCGCAACAGTATTCAGTCTTTTGTGAAATTTGTATTCCAAAAGCTTTTGTGGTCATGCTGTCATACGCAAGTGCCGTTGAGAAAGAAAAAAAAAACATTAAGGTGGGGTATTCTGCAGAACTGAACTGCAGTTTTTAAATATATACGTTAAAAATCATGTATCTCGTTCTAACATTCATTTCCTTTAGCAGTTGTTGCGTACCTACTGTCATGCCACTAACTACCCGATAACCAGCTTATTTGCCATCTGCGAATTTCAGGCAGACCTGCCGAGGCTAAGTAAAGCATTTATTTCCTCCACTCATCTTGTGAAGGCATGGCGTTGGGCGGAAGTAAAAAAAATTCCCCATCTCCCGCTAAAGGGAACCATGTGTGGATGCGAAGCAGCAGGGGGGATAATTGGCTTGAGCGGGAGGAACGTCGCCGCTCTCATTTCACGGCAGTGGTCCGGGCGCTCATCACGGCGCTGCACAAGGAGAGAGAATGAGGCGCGCGCGCTCCGTCATTTTCATACCGCGGAACTACCGTGGCGCCCCCCAGCGGAGTATGCAGCTGTCCACACCACCTGTCGTGCGCGCCGCTCCGTAGAGGATTCCTAGAGGAAAGGACGGGGGGGGGGGGGGGACCTGTAGAAGAGGAGAGGACGTGCATGCCCTGTGGAGGTGTGGGACGCGGGAGCCGCTCCGTGGAGTAGAGGATTCCTTAGAGGAGAGAGGGGGGAGAGGACGCGCATGCGCTGTGGGGATGCGGGACGCCGGAGCCGGTCTGTAGAGTAGATGATTCCTAGAGTAGAGGAAGGGGGGTGAGCGTAGGAGAGCATAGGGGAGGGGACGCGCATGCGCTGTGGTGGGTGGGACGCGGGGGCCGCTCTGTAGAGTAGAGGATTCCTAGAGGAGAGAAAGGGGGGTGAGTGTGGGTGAGAGAGGGGGGAGGGGACGTGCATGCGCTGTGGTGGTGTGGGACGCGGGAAAGGAGGGACGGATTAAGCCCCCTCCAAACACATGCAAGCAAGATTAAGGAATGGGGTGAACCTGGGTGACAGACACCACCTGCCTAGCCATTGCTAGGCAGCCTCTCTGTGCTCTCGGCCATGGCTCAAGGAATGGGGTCAACCTGGGCGACAGACACCACCTGCCTAGCCATTGCTAAGCAGCCTCTCTGTGCTCTCAGCCATGACTCTGATGACTGTGGTAGGGTTGACGGCCTTCATATTACTGCAGTGTTCTGGTTCGCATAATGGGTGCTTCCCTACTTCGTGAAAGTGGCCGGACGCGGGACGCGGGACGGGGGACGGGGGACGCGGGACGCGGGAGGGACGGACATAGCCCCGAGCATAAGATGCTTCGCATCTAAAAAATCTTGTCTCAAATTTTTTAAACAAATGAATGAAATGAAATTGTGCGTTAGGAATACAGACGGTGTGGAGAAAATGACACATTCATAAAAATTTGAATTTCAACGCTGCGCAGACGCAAACTCAGTTGCAAGATCCACCGAGGATAGTATCCTGGTCACTCATACAGCTACTCCTCCAGCACTTGCCTAATCGCTATGAAGCAGTGCGAAGCACCGGCACCTACCATACCACGAGCTATCGTGGGGCCCCTGTTTCTACGCGAGAAATGTTCGTCTCCTGAATCAAGAGCAATGCAAGAAAAAGATTTAATCCTAATTCAGTTGTCTTTTTTTTATAAACGATTGATTAACAAAACTACAATGCTAGTAAAGAAGAAGCTTTTCAGAAAAACACTCTGCTGGTCATTTTTTGAACGGCCATTCAAAAGCATGAATATTTGCACTACACCGACAGATTCCTGATTACTTTTATACGAATAATCACTGTCAGTTAGGTGCAATACATATATATCGACGTCAAGGGCACATGATTGTTAGCTATCAAGAAGAAGCTCGTGCCATGAAGTTCGTTCTCATGGCCTTTTTGTGGTGGATTATATTGGCCGTCCTTCACGGTCCATACGTCTTAAAGCTCTTTGAACGGCGACAGCGGAATGCAATCTAATGAAAATTCAGGAATGTAATACGCAATAGTTTTCCTTTTGAGCCACCGGTCAGCATGTACAGGGTCAACCAGATCAAAGGTGAACACCTCATTAGCATTCAAGCCCGTAAAAGTAGAACGTCTATTCTACTTCACGAGGGTCCGTTATACGACGTCGAATCATGGTGTCGATAAACACAATACAATTTTTCCAAAATTATATATCAAACACCAGCTTCTACGGGGCCTTGAATACTAATGAGGCGTTCACTTTAGGTGTGTACGACCCTATACCCCTTTCAGTCCCAGTGATTCCATTTGGAATCATAAATTATGTAGGTCAGTCAGCAAGCATCTGGTAAAGATAAAGCGTTGTTCTTCCTCAAGAGCCCGTATTTAGCATCTGCCCTACATGTGGTGTCAACATGGCACACTCAATAAAGCAAGGTCACGTCTGAACGAAGAAATTACAGAAGCGGTTGTGCTGTTCGCGCATTTTGCTGAGGCAGCGTCTTCTTTCACTGTGCAGAGATAGGGCATTTATTTTAGTTCTGTGCCGGAAATTTGAATTTTGGCTATTGGACATTATGCTATCCTGTCTAAATAACATTTTAAGTAATAAACAAAGTAAAAAATTGTGGAAATATTATTAAATAATAAATATTTAATAAATTAATTGTCCCATCAATTACTCTTCACTGAAAAGTGTGAGCAAATATTTTTTTAGTTTTTTTGGACTACCACAATCATGCGCATCTCAAAATGGAAAAACTAGTTGCTTACATTGAAAATAGTTAATTCGGGACTGAAAGGGATACATAAGAAATGCTACTGACTTGACATTAATGTCAGAGCAGCCGTGGCAAACACAAAAATGAAGAAGCTGTCACTCGGCCGCGCAAGACATGATAACAGCGAAGGTGGTCGATCCAAGTAGGAGGCTTTATCGGCTAATGCTAGGTCACTTGGCTAAAGCTAGGTTTCAAACCTGGTTTAAGCAAGGCTATTTTTCAGATTTTTATGGCTCATGGATCGACCACCTCTTTCTCTTCATGTCGGCCGCTTTCATGTTCAAGTAGGCTAGCTCGGATCACTGCTGCTGATCTCGTTCTCGCTCCGCAGCATGTCGAGCCTTGCGATACACAGCATTTTCTTCAGGTGTGCTGTTCTTCCTCGGACGACCCATGGCTACAAACTGCTTCGGCACAACCAGGCGCCGCTCTTTTATACCTTTACGGCCGGGCCCGCTCAAATTTGCGGGTGAATAAAGACGCTCAAAGAACAGCACTTGATCCTGTTTCGGTTTCATAGCTCTTTTCCGCGGATGTCAATACTTCCGAGAATACACCAGTTTCAGTATTTTAATAATTTAAGCACCAGGGGACGAGTAATCTCCCACAGAAGATGGCGTCTGAGCACATGCATCCGCATCCACGCTGGCTCCCTCCGAAACGTAAGTGAACGCTCCTTCTTTTTTATTCTTGTTCTTGCAGGAGAACATACATAGGACAGCAATATTGTTACGGGGAGAACAACTTCGAAAAACATGTATCGCTGAAAAATTCTTCTTCTGTGAGTCCAGTTGGAGATTTAGTGGTAGGTATCTGCTGGTATTTCCTCATGCGTCATTAGCGACACGATGTGATGTTACGTGGATTGCGTGGTTACGCAGAAAATATTAATTTCGTGCATATGTGCAACAACATTCATTATATTTTAAAGCAGCAAATTTTAGATTGCGTATCGCATAGGTGTACAGCTTCTCCAGTGATATCCGTGAAAAAAAATTTATCCACAGTGATGGTTAAAAGTGCCTAATACTACCTAACTTGGGAACCAGCTTTTTTTGTGTGCACCATAACTTCTTTTTTTTAACACGAAAGTGTTTTATGCCGGGGTCCACCAAGATTTCAGTGACGTATTTCCGTCACGGAAATGACGTCGAAAAAATACACATAATCAGAAGACAAAGAAAAAAAGTTCCGTCACCCGGAGTCGAACCTACGACCTCTTGGTCCGCAAGGAGAGATGCCGGGCACGCTATCCACTGCGCCACAATCACATACCCCGTAGGCATTACAAATGCGCCTTTTATATCTACCACTGTCCTGTCACAGTGCTCTTTCCAAAGTGAAGTAATGCGTCATAACTGTGAAAGCCACAATTAGTTTCACCAGAGCGTCGTTTCTACGCGTCCGTCCCATCTGGCGCGTTTCGAATAGTAAAAGTGCAATTTCGTCGACGCATTAACACACTGCCAGGTGGCGACCTTACCCCCCAGCGTCGGCGTCACTCATAGCATCCACCCATACCAAAGGTATAGCTCTGAGACGCGCGAATGCTTAGCGTGGCCGTAACTCGGCGTTCCCAACTTACACTCGCCCCGCGAAAAATCGCAGCCTGCCAACGGGGAAGACACGACGCGCGTTGCGTTTCCCTCTGGTCGGGCAGTGGTGGTCAACAACTCTAAATGCCATGAGCAGGCTACCTTAGCCCAAATTCGGCGTCCAATCAGTGACGCTCTTCTGGCTATCACACCGTTTTCTCTGATTCCGCTGTCACCGTACAGCTACCACAAGCATATATGACCACAATGGTTTGTTTAATCTCTGCTCATAGACGTTAGCCGTCGGGATACAGATGTGCCACCAAGCGTCAACGTGTCTGCATCCACGTTAAACGGTGCTATACCTGTCAAACACCAATAGACATTGTGTAAACATTCCACTACTTCTGTGAGGACACGTTTTACTTTCGTGTTATACCGACTTCCTCTGACACAGGGATCAACCATGTTTTTTTCACATTCAGATTTTCAAGCCACAGAATGAAGGTCACATGGTGCACCTGTTGAGGCTCCTTATCTCTTCTGACAAAACATAGTAGCGACAACAATGACGAATTTAGACAGATTCTAATTTGTGGTCCAAGCCTACTGGGTGATGAAAAGTGCAGTGACAAGGAGGGAGTTGTTGAGCAATCTGCCTCCGGACTAACTCGGCGACATGACCACTGGCCACCTCCTGCCAGGTAGATTAAATGTATTGAATATTGAAAGCAAACACATTTTTCTACAAAGCCTTGCCCGCGTGGGGCCTGTGAGACGGCCGTTCTGGTTGATGTCATGACTCCTTCACCGTATTTTCAGACTAATTTAACGCACCAACTTTTGCAAATGCTGATGAAAAATGGTCATGTACCAGTGTGCAGGTATGCAAAAAACTTCCCCATCTCCCGCTAAAGGGGACCATGTGTGAATGCGAAGCAGTGGGGAGATGGTTAGCTTGAGCTGGGAGAAACGTCGCCGCTCTCGTTTCGCGGCCCGGGCGCTCATCGCGGCGCTGCACAGGAGAGAGAATGAGGCGCGCTCCGTCATTTTCATACCGCGGAACTACCGTGGTGCTCCCAGCGGAGTATGCAGGCTGTCACACCACCTGTCGTGCGCGCCGCTCCGTAGAGGATTCCTAGAGGAGAGAACGGGGGGAACCGTAGGAGAGGAGAGAGAGGGGAGCCGCATGCGCTGTGGGGCGCGGGAAACCGCTCCGTAGAGTAGAGGATTCCTAGAGGAGAGAAAGGGGGTGAGCGTAGGAGAGAGGCGGAGAGGACGCGCATGCGCTGTGGGGATGCGGGCTCCGTAGAGTAAAGGTTTCCCAGAGTAGAGAAAGGGGGTGAGCGTACGAGAGGGGGGGAGAGGACACGCATGCGCTGTGGGGATGTGGGACGCGGGCGCCGCTCCGTAGAGTAGAGGATTCCTAGAGTAGAGAAAGGGGGTGAGCGTAGGAGAGAGGGGGAGAGACAGGGGGAGGGGACGCGCATGCACTGTGGTGGTGTGGGACGCGGGAAGGAGGGACGGACTAAGCCCCCCGCCCCGCGTCCCCTCTGGAGTCAACCTAGGGCGACAGACACCACCTGCCTAGCCATTGCTAAGCAGCCTCTCTGTGCTCTCGGCCATGACTCTGGTGACTGTAGTGGTGGTTGACGGCCTTATATTGTACTACAGTGTTCTGGTTCGCATAGTGGGTGCTTCCCTACTTCATGAAAGTGGCCGGACGCGGGACGCGGGAGGGACGTGGGAGGGACGGACATAGCCCCGAGCATAAGATGCTTCGCATCTAAAACTTCACGGGCACGCCCACAAAAGATCAAGCAGCTATTAGACATGCACCTGATCATGTGCTGCATCCGACTGCTGAGGCAACTTGCTCATCACCAAAGTGCAAAAGACTTCAAACCAACAAAAGGAGCACCACAAAGTCAATCTGCAGAGAAGTCTCCCGGAGAGTCACAGATACGCGGCGATTGAACGCGGATGACCACTGGCCATCAGTAGCCTATACAGCTTGATGTTTGCACGTCGCTGCAGGCTTCCAGGTTGCACTTGTGCTCGGATGAAGAAGTGCAACTGATACCTGTTCTCTCTAGCGGCAAACAAGGCTTTAAATGGTTCCATACGCAACGCTGAGTTCCTATTTTTTTTTTGGTGTGTGTAAGCCGTTCGGTGTACATTGCTCGCTCCACTCGATCACGTGAAAAAGAAACATGGCTGATCCCTCTGTCATAGGAATCGATATAACACGAAAGTGAAACGTGTCTTCACAGAGGTAGTTGAGCGTTTATTGCGCATTGTTTTGTCCAAGGGCGAAGGAATGAATGCTATAGCAACAAATTGTAATGTCCTGCGAAGAACGACCAGCAGCTCGAAACTTGCTGCACGCTCCTCAAGCAGAAAGGACGCACGAGGACGAGCGCGGCTGTCACAGCTCGACAATTAAAGCGCGTTGCTCTAACACAAAGAAGGGCGCACGAAACGAACGCACAAGTATACACAGGACGAGCCCGAACTAACAACTGCCGCAGATGTTACTTCTTTGTGTGTAAGCAGCACGCTTCTATCGCAAACGCGGCCGCTGCAGCGAACGAAGTCACCTTAGCGCTCTCTATAGACCTTTTTCACGGAGAGGAGGAGCGTAGCCTCGAACCGGTGCATTTTCGTCACTCTCTCTCTCCACCGGCCGTTCGTCCACCGCCTCTGGTGTGTGGGGATTGCCGCGTTTTGCATGCGCGGCGCGTGAGAGGTCAATGTGTTTCCTTTTTTTTTTTTTACGCACTAAAGCAGTTGTGCTGCCTAAAATCGGAATATCGGACGGGAACAGGTCGACAGGCTACCACGGCGCTGTGTTTGGCTGCGACAACAACTAACGAAAGCTCAAAAGGCTGGCAGCCGAGACACGCGAAGTGCACCTTGCTTCGAAATGACTTTACTTTGGTCCACAGGCCTTATCCGACAAATATTTTATTATGTCTGGTTGTCTGTCGTTGTGGCCGTTTCTTCATTACACCAGCTTGTGATTCTGCTTGGGTGCTGGTACACATCATCTGCAGCCAAGAGAAGCAATGTCAAAGCTGACGGTTAATACAGAAAATGTTTTGCCCAGAATTCTTCTGTTCTAACATCAACATCCCCGATTTCTATGCAACAGCACATGAGTTAAACAATGCCTGCGGTTACCGAAATCTAAGCGCGTGCAATTTCGAGATTATTGAATGAGCCCCTTTCCAAACTGCATCACAGAAAGGCCTGCATGACATAAGTGTTCTTTGGCGCAGGAACGCGACTCTAGCGTTTCTTCGACGGCACGTCATTTCCCGACTTGTCAATTTTGCGACGATAACTGGGGCAGTTTTATGACAACCACACTTTTTTTTTTCGCGGCAGCCTGAGTGTCGTCAATAATCGACCCACAATTGTTACAGCCAGGTATAATAATAATAATAATAATATCTCGGGTTTTACGTCCCAAAACCACGATATGATTATGAGAGACGCCGTAGTGGAGGGCTCCGGAAATTTTGACGATCTCGTGTTCTTTAACGTGCACTGACATCGCACACTACACGGGCCTCTGCCATTTCGCCTCCATCGAAATGCGACCGCCGCGGCCGGGATCGAACCCGCGACCTTCGGGTCAGCAGCCGAGCACCCTAGCCACTGGTCCACCGCGGCGGGACTTGTTACAGCCAGGTCGTTAGCTGAACACGTGCGCTCGTCGTGATGCTTCTTAAAAAAAAAAAGAAAAAAAGAAACGACAACAATGTTACCAAAAACGGGCGCACTGTCGGCGTATCGCCAGTGGCGGCTGCTCGCGCCGAAGTGAACTTACGCCATGCCGTGCTTACCGGATGTGCAAGACGTATATTTTCATTCATTTTCTCTTTGTGTTGCTTCTACGCGGAAGTTCGAGCTCATCCGTCGTACATCCGTTTCTTATTCTGCGCAACGATCAGACACAAGCTTTTGACTACGATGACGACCCGAATCAACACAGGCATCGGTGTTTGTGTTTCCTTCGTTCCATAAACTTTGTATTGCGACGTTCTGAGCGGAGCCGGATGATCTGCTAGCGATTATAGACTTGCGTTGAACTTAAAGAATCACGGCAAAGAAACCCGAGAGTCATTTTAAACACTAATGCGCGCACTTACCTAAAGTGCAGCTGGGCAATGGCGTACGTTTTCGCTCATCTCCATTTACGTTTCACCCATTACTTCGAGAGTTGTCCGAAAATTTAACGCTAGTGCATACTCCCAGAACCCCACAAGGCCAGCCATAACAAAACATACTAACCAATTACCCATTTACACGTGCTGCATAAGGAATGCATGGAAATTCTACTCACCTCCTATGTCTATCGTCGGCACCGCCGCGGGAACGTTTCGTGGGTCGCCGCTGCTTTATGTTTCAGCCATTTCGAAGCTGGAAGCTTAGCGATTACTTACTAGCGCCTTTACACTCGCGAAACATTGCTGTTTTTTGACCGTGTACCGCGAAGAACAGCAATACCCCGTGAACTGAGCGCATACGCTGCATACACCGCCGCAGATCCCCACACACCGGCACGGCGGCGAAAGATCGCAGACGCTAGACGGCGCTGCGGCGGAAAAAATGGCAGCCCTCCTCGTGAAATTGGTCTACAACTTCAGCGCTAACTTGCGGGGAAAGCACAAGACGTACGAACTGCCCCATCAAGAGATAAGCGCGCGCGCACGAGCGACTACGCCCAAAAGAGGCGCGCGGGCATCGCAACGCGCGGGGGCACGACCTTTAAGGCGCGCCCCCCTCACGCCAGTCGAGCCATCTCTCTAGTGTTAACGAGAACACGAAGTTCCACCGAGCTCTGAGTACTG
Organism: Rhipicephalus appendiculatus; assembly: GCA_030522465.1. Lineage (NCBI taxonomy): Eukaryota > Metazoa > Arthropoda > Arachnida > Ixodida > Ixodidae > Rhipicephalus > Rhipicephalus appendiculatus. The sequence continues at coordinate 4,444,808 of JALIZH010032933.1, read as the reverse complement.
CCAACGGCAAATGGTGTATATAAATAGCTCGCCGCTCGGCGTTAGTATGTTGAGGAACGTATGGTCTGTGGCAAAAGGTCTGTGGACGTATGGTCTGTGGCCGAGTCGTTTCGAGCCGCGCGCTGCTGAGGGAGAGGTCGTAGGTTCGAGTCCCGCCGACACAACTTTTCCTTCTAGTTTTATTCGTTGCCATTTGTTAGTGTATATTTCATAACGTCATATACGTGACGGAAATACGTCAGTGGAGCCGTGGTGGACTCCGGCATAAAACACTTTCGTGTTTAAAAAAGTCGATCACATGAACACACTGGCACACATATGTGCCAATGTGTTTTCTGGGTCACAAACTCCGATTCCTGCAGTTGAACTTTTCAATTGCATAATAGGTAAAATAGAACATCTAACAAACATCTTCGAACAAACTAACAATTTCCTTTTATATTTTTCTTGGGCTTGAAAGGGATACACCGATCGCAGTAGGTCGTAGCACATGCGCCGTAGGTCTATTTATGACGTATTTAGCTATGACATAAACGGTTGCTAGGCAACTGCTTTATTTAAACTTGGCGTGGTTATACTTTGTAATTTCGGTAGCTTTGACGCGGCTCCACCGCAGCTGTTGCTATGGCGCATGCGTGGCTTGGCATGACTTCACATAAGCTGTCGCGGTATAGCTGGGCGCGGCGGCTTCCGTTGCCGAGCGTGGCTAGCGGTGGCTTCTCCGTTGCTACTGCTTTGGCTCATGCGTGGCTTGGCATGACGTTATACAACTGGGTGGTTGCTAGGCAACGGTGCGGCGAGGCTTTTTTCAGGGAACAGCCGTTTATATGCCGTGATTAACAGCTTAGCTGTTAAAAATTTCACGCAGCCGAAGTGTCCAAAAATAGCACACGCAACTTATGGCTGAGCTATTTTTCGCGCGGGCGTATGCTATACGTTGTATGATCGAATAGGCGCAATGAGGAAATAATGGTGGTGTTTCCACGGAATTTTGGCTATCCATAAAATTTATACGACTGGGAACAAAATGCTTTTTGTTAGAATAAAAGTAGTTAAGTACAATAAATTCTAAACATTTCTTAACAGATATGTACATTCCGCCCACCACAGGTGCTTCAAGTAATGTGTCCTAAAATCCCCCCAAAAGAAAGGAAACGGGATAGTTGATTGCTACCTTTATAATAACTTTATCCGTGGCTGCAGATATCTTAAGATGGCTGGAGCATCAAATACAATAGTAATTAAAGAAATTACATTAATTAACTTTTTATTTAGTAGAGAAGGGCGGTCAGGTAAAATGGGAGAATTCAAATCTACCTTGCGAAGAGCCCATCGCGGCATAAAGATTTAAAAAGAGCGGCTTGCGGTAATTATTAAGGAGCAATGAAATGCGAACAAATTCACCAGTGAAACCGACATCGAAGAGCCAATGAGCGCAACTAGCAGACGACTGGAATAACGTTACTCTCCACGACAACGATTGCAGTGATGTTAGTTATTCTACCCTCGTTAACGTACTACCACCATGCGTATTATAATCCCAAGCGCAGCCCACACAGACACACGATGCGAAGTCGATCCATGTTTGAGATAACGACGCTCGTTCATTCTGGGCGTCTGGGAAGACTATGGCAGTTGCGCTTTCCCGCGTTTCGATTTCACCAGCGGAATTGGTAAGATTTTATCAGGCTGCTACGAATACCCGCGGCCGCCTTTTGGAACCCTGAAAGCACCAATGGGCTCCTCGCAGGGAAGGGCTCCAATTCTCCTATTTGACCCGACCACCTGTGGCCACTAATTAAAAAAAAAGCTAACTGATTTAAAATCTTTAATTACGGCCGTGATTGATGTCCCTAACCATATAAGCTGGCTGCCGCTACAGTCGAAGTAATTCGGAAGGCAGCGATCCAATATTCTATTTTCCTTGTTTTTGAGGATTATATATATATATATATATATATATATATATATATTGTAGGCATTTATTGGACTTCATCTTCCTCATCTGTAAATAACCATCATCATTCGCTCGGGCGTCTTCTTCGTCTGCGCCATCTTGCTTTTCGGAGAATAAAGCGTCGGCTGAACCGTGTTATTTCAAGTGGTGGAGGTGCGGGGTACTCTGCACTCTGACCTCTGCAGAAAAAGAGGTACTCGATAACGGAACAAGAGTGCTTGGCTGTTGTCTGGTCGATCTAAAAGTTTCTTCCGTACCTCCATGGTCGACATTTCACTGTTGTGACAGACCACCATGCGCTATGCTGGCTGTCGACCATTAAAAACTTGTCGGGACGCCTCGGCCGCTGGATTCTCCGATTACAAGCATATGACTTTGACGTCATTTACAAGACCGGAAGAAAACACCAAGATGCCGATGCTCTGTCACGATGCCCTTTGCCGCCGTCATCGGAGCACGTCACGTCCCCTTGTCAAATTGGCCGCGCTGAGGACGCGTCGTCGACTACATCCATTTCATCCCTGACTTCGTCGACCCGCACTTCACAGCTTTCTACTCACCAGCGAGCCGATTCTTATTGGACTGACATCATCAGTCGCCTAAGCGGTGCTTCGTCTTCCCCTAATGCCAGGCTATGGAAACAGCTGAAGCTATTGAAGTTAGAAGACGATGTACTTTATCGGTATATTTTTCACCCGGAAGGTCATCGATGGGTTCCCGTCGTACCGCGCGCTCTTCGCGCTGAAGTTCTGCGGGCTTCACACGACGACCCAACGTCAGGTCACTTTGGTTACCACAAAACCCACTAGCGCATCCGCAGTTGATTCTTCTGGCCAGGTCTTTCCACGAGCGTGGCTAAATATATTGCATCGTGCCCACTTTGCCAGCACCGCAAGCGGCCTACTAGTGCCCCAGTCGGGACACTACAACCACTTCCCTGCCCAGCAGAGCCGTTCTCTGTCGTCGGAATCGACCTCTTCGGGCCTCTCCCAACTACCCCAGACGGCAAGAGATGGATCGTCACCGCTGTTGATCACTTGACCCGGTACGCTGAGACGGCATCAATCACTTCAGGAACTGCTTCCGAAGTAGCAACCTTCTTTTTGAACGCTATTTACCTACGCCACGGGGCCCCTCACGTTCTTTTGAGCGACCGAGGCAAGGCATTCCTTTCAAGCACACTCAGTGAAGTTCTCCAAGCATCAAACACAGTTCATAAGACGACATCTAGCTACCACCCACAAACCAATGGTTTAACGGAGAGATTTCATCGCACGCTGTGCGACATGCTCTCCATGTATATCCAACCTGACCATCGTATCTGGGATGCGATTCTCCCATTTCTAACATTTGCGTACAATACCTCTGTTCAACGGACCACAGGCTACTCTCCGTTTTTCCTAGTATACGGACGCCAACCAACCTCATCACTGGACGTCTCTTTCTTCTCTAGCCCCGTCAACTCTTCACCATTTCGTCTGCGACCAGTTTGTGTCCCGTGTTGCCCAATGTCGTCATCGCGCCCGTATTAACACCGAGGCTAGCCAAGAAGATCGCAAACGTCGTTACGATGCCGCTCACCGCGTCGTGCTCTATCGCCCTGGAGATGATGTTCTCCTATGGGACGCCTGCGCGAACGCCTGGCTTATGCGAAAAGCTTGAGTCTCGCTATATTGGCCCCTACAGAGTGATAGACCAGACCTCGCCGGTGAACTATCGCGTCACACCTGTTCATGTCCCCACTGACCAACGCTGCCGCGGGACAGAGGTCGTGCACGTTTCACGTCTCAAGCCCTTTCATCTGCGCTCCACAGTGTAATTCGCGGCCAGGCTGGCCGCTTCCGTCCACGGGGGAAATTAGTGTAGGCATTTATTGGACCTTCATCTTCCTCATCTGTAAATAACCATCATCAGTCATTCGCTCGGGCGTCTTCTTCGTCGGCGCCATCTTGCTTTTCGGAGAATAAAGCGTCGGCTGAACCGTGTTATTTCAATATATATATATATAGAGAGAGAGGACCATGCAGTGAGCCACGTAAAGAATAAACAATAATAGGTGTAAGCTTAAAGTGAAACAAAGCAGAGTGAACAGGCAGCAAGCACATGTAAAGGACATCTTGGTCGAAATCAAGAAGCAAGAAGGGGCATGGGCAGGGCATGGAACGAGAAGGCAAGATAAGTGCTGGTCATTAAAAGTAACAAGTAGATTCCAAGAGAAGGCAAATGCGCCAGTGGGAGGCACAGAGTTAGCTGGACAGATGAGATCGAGAAGTTTGCGGAGATAACAGGGCCGCAGCAAGCTCAAGAGTGGGTTAATTCGGGAAAATGGGAGAGGCATTTGCCTTGCAGTGTATGCAGTCAGGCTCATGATGACGGTGGTGATATTGTATACCTGTGCTACTATGATGTCGAATAACTAAGATTCACTGGCTTACTTAGTTCTGCATTGATAGTACTGATGGCGTATAGCGTTACGGGAAAAGCCGTTAGACGCCATGCTGAACATAGGCTGGAAACAAGTTCTGCTATCTTGGCGCTTAAAAGGCTGCTGACACAAACTTTCGCGGCTGAGATAGCTTGCGGGATAGATCCTTGTGAACATGCTACATCGTCTACAAAATCGCTACAGCGAATACAGCTTGGAAAGTAATTTATATGAATTTTGAAGTTCGGGTGCCCGATCCAGCGCTAACGCCGCACCTTGCGACATTGACATCATACAAAGTGACCTGAAGGTGACCCCAAACTTCCGCGACGTTCCGCGCTGTGGTGCATAGTTAGAGGTGCCGATTACACTCATGAGCTCTAGTAGACGAGCACTAAAGCAACAAGGAGGTAGCTTTGTGACAGAGCACATACAAAACATGCACATGGAAACACGACCGCAATACTTCGCAAACTTTTTTGTCGTGTTTTTTAAAGAAAACCGTTTTGTTTGGTACTCCAGAATTTCGCCGGAAACGCTGAGCTTTCTATCAGGGACACTATATTGCAAAATTAATTTCTGAATTTTTCGGGCCTGCCCAAAAGATTTTATTGCTGTGAAACGGCATTATGCTACACGCGCATCTTGTCACGTATAAGCGTTTCGGGGAATGTCATCATAGGTTACACAGTACCCTTACATTGCTCTTAAGGTTTACGTTCTCCTGTCGTGTTATATCAGAAGCAGCAGACAATTTGTACTACAACGCTTTTTTTATTTCGTTTAGTTGTGCAGTTACAGCCTCCTAACATGCTTTTTCATATTTTCTGCAAGCTAACAGTCAAAAGCGACGAATAATGCACGGTGTTAAAGATTTAAACAATCCTGAAGTTCTACGCCCTATTCCTCCTGCTTAGACGTAGCACAAATCTGTAACTTCTATACAGTCAAAAAAGGTCTATAATTAAGCGTTCATTATTACATTAGCTACGTTCAGACATCCTTACAAACTTTAGAAGGCCGAAACATGAGGGTAACAGCAGTCAAATCTTGCACATTGCTATACACCTACCTTTGGGGCTGTCATAGCCGAAACCACCGGTGCGATAAAAAATTATTTAAGTTTTGATTAATAGCCCCACGAATGAGTTTCACGTGTCTTGGCTAGCGAATGCAATCCTAGGTCCTACTTTCGCGAAGTAAAAAGAAAAAAGAAAACATAAAAGCACAAAGAAAAAAAGGTAATGCTTACAAAAAGAAAACCTGATAATGTTTCCGCCATTCTTTCGATGTGGATGACTGGAGACGCCAAAGAAATATGAGAGGCGCGCGCAGTCCGTGGCGAATGTTTAACTTCATATTTATGACGCGACGGCTCCTGTCGCGTGTTGATTAATGTTGCCTAAATATAGGGTCGCACGGCTTTCGTCACGAGACGCAAAGGTCAGTGTCAAAAAGGTCTGATATCTGATTAATGTCATGTACTTGTCACTCCTAGGCAATTGAAAGGCGTTTTTTTTCTTCTTCTTTTACCGTATATGTTCACGAGGGCTTACGGAGAGCACCATTAACTCAAATGGGTCACTGCACCTAAATTCATGCATCGGTAAGCATTACAATAGCTCTATTTTTGCTAAAGAAACAAGTAATAAACCGGCTATTGCAGTCTCGGTCGTGTCCTTGGTACACATAGAGGCATTAAGACTGTCTACTGAGCTCTTTAGCTTCGAAGATACATAAAGTGCGAAATCCGGATTGATATTTGGGAAGTGAAGCGGCAAATCGGCGCGTGTTGGCGTCCCCCCATGTTATATGTGGAATTCGTCACACCAGACTACGCAAGAAAGTCTTTTAGAGGACGTGCCCACCTGACATGCGACTAATGAGGCGAGGACAGGCACCGAACAGGTTCCCTTACCTTGATGTAGAAGAAACAAGCTCTTCCACAACCATCATCAGAAAAAAGGTGCCGCTCGATACTCTTCAAGTATTTTGCGCATAAAACACAAGATAGAAAATATTCTGAAGTCAGTGGTGCCCCATACCTTTCGTTGCGTTAGGTAACGATAATAATTTCTGGACTTTTACGTGCCAGAACCACTATATGATTAATGAGGGACGCCGTAGCGGAGGGCTCCGGAAATTTCGACCACCTGGTGTTCTTTTACGTAAAGCTAAATATAAGTACACAGGTCTCTAGCATTTCGCCTCCTTCGAAATTCGACCGCGGCGGCCGGAATCGAAACCGCGACTTTGGGAGCAGCAGCCGAGCACCTTGTAAGGGGCTTCACCGAAAGGTGTATTGTCTGAGCTGCATCACCGATTTCTTTCTTCTCCTAAACTAGTAAACAACTCTCGACGTTGCTTCTTGTTAATTTTTAAAGTACGCTATTACATGCGCTTTCTTACGTACGTAACAAGTCATTAAAACTTTAGTGCTTTCAAATAATGACAAAGTGGCGCTTTGTTTCGTGATTTTCGTAAGCTGAACATACCTAGCAGTAGAAACAAGGTCAGAACTACACAAAGGGAGCGCGGAAACAAAATTATTGACACAATTTATGGAAGTAAGAGATGCATTTTTTTCGTTTTATTTTTGTTTGTTTGTAAACACGACGAGTTGAAAGCCTTTTCTAACATGTATGGTTCTGCGAATCACCGCGTCAGCCTCAGCCATCCCCTCCCCAACTTCCTCCCGCCCTTCCCACCAAAACGTAGCAATTTTTGTGGTTTTACGTCCCGAAACCACGCTATGATTATGAGAGACGCCATAGTGGAAGGCTCCAGAAATTTTTATCACCTGGAGTTCTTTAACGTGCACCCGTGGCGAAATGCTAAAGGCCCGTGTGCTTCTGAAACAGTTCCACTGAAACTGTTGTTCGTATTTTAGAGCGCAGCTCTTAGGCGCCCATTCCTGCGTTAAGTGGCGTCGCCGTCGGTGGCGTAACCGCGCGAATGAGTGCTTGCCACAGGAATTGGGCAAGCCCCACTACCGTGTACAGCAGGTGCGAGTGTCAAACGAAAAACGAAGTATGTGCCACATGAATTGGGCAAGCAAAGAAGAAGACTGGTATACGTAGCACTGACTCGCGATACAGACATCAATAGGCTCTATCTCACCAATGTAGACAACGACTTCAGAATCTACCACGGGAAACCCAATCCGGACAGAACGCTAGCCGATGAGTTTCGTCGGTTGCAGTCTCACAAGCTCTAAACCGTCACTGCTAAGTGCTACACTATGATTGAGCAGCCACACTTTTTATCGGTCTCCGTGCTCAATGTTCGCTCCCTTGCCGCACATGCCAAGGACATACATCATGATTCCATTCTTCGGCATGCCTCTGTAGTTTGCCTTGCTGAAACCTGGATGGATCCCAAACAACCCCTCGAAGTCGTAGACTACCAGTACTATTGTGGCGCTCGCAGAGGCCACAACCGAGCGGCGGGAGTGGCTATCTACTTGCATACGGATATGTCTGCAGTATTCATCGAAATATTTGGTACCTCAGATGAAGTTGGTGAATTGTGCGCCGCAAAGTTGCACAACGGCTTGCCGGTAGTGGCTGTGTACTTCTCGCCCACCGCACTTGCCAAAGACGTCGTGCACTTCCTGCGCCTCGCATTACCCGCATATCGAGCCACATCAGTGTTAGTTGTGGGTGACTTTAATATAGACATAAAAACAAACGACACCTTCCTACCCACTTATGCGCGAGAGCATCCCGTTCCTCTCCATCGTAACTCATCCCACTGATGTGAAGGCCTCGCGAAACATTTGCATAGACCTCGTCCTTGAGAACCAGGCATTGGTGCAACAAGTCGAAATATCTCCACTCACTTCTCTGATCACAAAGCTTCCTTCATTACAATAAGAGACTGGCAGACGTGTGTTCCCTAGAGAGAGAGTTGTGGAAAATAGTGGTATGCAATTGCACATACATACATGTCTCTCTCAAATTGTTTGTCTCAACTTATCGCAAAATCGCCTAAACAGCTGCGATCAGAATTCGCATTAAGCAGTATCGTAGTCGTCGGTGAGTTTTTTTTTTTTTTTGCAAGTGTTAAGCTTTGTGTGTTTCCGAGCTCTATTCACGAAATAAAGAAAGATGTACAATAGCCCCCCAGGCATGCATAAAAACGATAGTGCTGTTACATATGATACCTTCCTTTTTCATGGAAAACGTAACATAACCACAAATTTTGCCACAATCACGCCCACCCAAACATCTGCCCAGGTGGAGACTACTTTCAAGAAAAACGACGGTGATTCAATCATTAAATAAATAATCACGTCAACTGACATAAGCAAATTTTATACATCATATTTATATTGAAAAAGTGCAGGGAATCGTCCAAAAATTCCATTTGGGTTCCTACCTTCTGAGGTGGCCATGGAGACCAAATATCCTGCGTCGAATCATACGTTCAAATTACATGATAACACACAAGATGGCGGCTCGTGGTGACAACGCTTTAGTAGAACGGCCTAAAATGGACGCTCTGGCATATGGTGCAATAAATCGGTCGGTCTAGCCCCTCCTGCTTAAGTGACTGGGCATTCAATCAGGATTTTCCCAAAGCTCCAATCAAGATGAGTTCGTGGGAAGTTTCCGCCGTGTAAGCAGCTTCATTTTACGCCCCAATTTCCCATCACAGAGGATTCGGACGGAAAGCTGAGCCTCACGGCGCTGCGCGCGTAATGAGGCAACATGAACCAATAATTCGACGCTGCCTGCACTTTAGTTAACATGCTCATCTGAAATATCGAATTTCTCACCTAGACCTTCATGACGAAACAGTACAATTTTTAATAAAGTGATGCATCATAATATTTGTACTTAAGTCATTAATTCATTGATGCGGTAGTGTTCAAGAGCTCGGTTCGCAGAAATTTCGTTGTTCGCTGTTTGTGTAGGTGTCGGCTGTATACAGAGGTGCTATGCAGGATGGCCCGATGACCGGCTGTATTCGGCTGTATACAGGGGTGCTATGCAGGATGGCCCGACCTTCTCGGGCGCCCGAGTTCCCTCCGAGCTTGCGCCACGTGGTCATGACAGGAAGACAGTGCGGAGAGCAAGAAAGCAGCGTTGCGTAAAGCAGCAACAAAAAGGCGCGTGGCGTCACAAACGCAAGTGCGGCATTTGAGGCGGTTTACTAAGAAACACTGCGTGCGAACGCGTCAGCGCCGCCGCTCAGCAAACACATCAACAGTGCAGCAACGCCAGCGCGGGTGTCACACTATCCCTTTTGCAACTGAACGTCGCTCCTTCCATAGGCATGCTCACGGGCATTTGTCCTCTTTCGGGCAAGATCTTTCGTTCCACCTGCAGCATGGAAATTTCCCCTCTAGAAGGCAACAAGCGCGCACATGCAGCACCCTTATGCAGCTAATTTTGCTTCTATCGAATATTCGGTCTTCTATTGAATGTTCGGTCTGCTTGCCCTTGCAGACATTCTATCGAATGTCTGCAAGGGCAAGCAGACCGAACTTCACTTCATCGTCGTCATCTTCTAGCTCCCGCACGTTCCTTTCATGTTGTGCCGTAAACGTTTTCAGACTTATTACGTACAATCTTGCTGTTGGCACAACCTTAAATATCAGCTAAGAAATCACGGCTGGGTTCTCGAGTGGAATAACAAGAAATCAGAACCTTACACAAGCACTACGGCTCTGGATCAACATGCGATGAATTTAGGGCTGTGATAACCACTGAGCCCTGGTGTCCTATATTTAGGACATGAAGATTGTGCATTACTGCGGGCGACGCGTCAATGTTAGGGAAATGTCACTTTGTAAATAAACAGGTCAACATGTCAGAAACACAAGAAAAAAAATATGGTTGCTACCGATACAATTATCAATCACTGAAGTATCATCAAACATATGGTTCCAGCGATTCTCGTCTTTTTCGCCTTCCACCATCTTGCTTTCCACTTTGCAGAATTCTGAGGAAGACTACGATGAAAAAACTACTATGTATGTTTGCGCAAGTGTTTTCACAATACCTCAGACACTTTTTGGAATTTCTAAGTTATTTAGGTTACAATTTGCAGCAATATTTGTTTGTGTCCTTTTTATAGGACACCACGGCCGAAAGGGTTAAGGGAATTCATAAACTTGCTCTATGCAGGTAAAAATTGAGGAAGGTAACGCGGCAACGAAATTTTGTGGTGGCAACTTCCATCATCCTTGATTTAGTCAGGTCGTTGCCCCAGGGAAATAACAGGTGTTTGTACTCCGGAGAAGTAGTCAGTGCAGGGTCTGATGAACTTAGCCTGATTGTAAGTGTCCGAAATCGCGCCACCGGGATGTGTGCTGTAAGTGGGAAAACAGGAATTATCGGCGCGGAAAGCGACGCCTTCGCAAGAGAAGCAACAAACCTTTGTGACCAGATGCCCATATTAAATGAATGCATCGGGGATGACAGGGAACTAGAGATTTAAAGAGTCAATAAAGGCGTCCCACCGGATGTGGAAAGAAAAGAGCACACAGATAAGGAGTCAGTTATAATTGCTGCTACTGGAATCGAAGTACTTAACTTGCGTGAAGCTAACACTACTGCCATAAATTCAGCAAGAAAGATAGGAAGAAAATCAGGTAATCGTAATGAAAATGACCAGTCAAGTTCATGGCAAAATATTCCGATTCCAGATTTGTCATCCGATTGCGATGCGTCCGTTGCAATAACGACCTTCCTTGGCAGAGTACTTAGATGCTTCTGCAATAAGCCATTTAAAATCCCGGAAGGTAATAGTTTGGCGTGATTTGAAAAGATGTAACGGTAAACAATTTCTGGGGAATTATGTTGCGTAGTTATAGCAAGCAAATCACGAATTTGTACATTTAGTGTATCAAGTAATGATTGAACAAATATTATTTGTGGTTTGTGAAATCTGGGCCAATGCGCGTAGAAAAAAAGTCAGGATTGGAAATAAAAATTATATATTATCGTGGTTAGAGGGTGCGTCGTATAATCTTATAAAGGCCTACACCGTAAGAATGTTAAAGCGGCATAATAGGGGTGGCATTCGCGCTTCTAGGTATAATACTGCATTGGCAGCGTACTTTGGAAGTCCTAAGCATAGCCCTAAAGCCTCTCTCTCCAACAGAACGAGAGGCTTAAGCTTGTAGGCTGGCGCACCTGGCCATGAAGAACCTCCCCTCCCTTCTGCGCGAGGTCGAGGGGATACACCACTCACTATATGCTGACGACATTACAATTTGGACTAACACCGGCTCCCCAGCGCAAATCGAAGAACGCCTACAAAAGGCTGCCCTTCTGGTAGATACCTACACTCTAAGCCGAAAAGGACCAAAAGGGGGTATGACATTGGTCCTTCAGGGGACTAACTGGGCTGCCACAGATTTTGAACCATTTTTGGACCAACTGCGGGAGTAACTACAGCGGTTCAACTGTTACCCCCTAGCATTTACTCCACTTGGTTTAAATGTTGGTCCTCGTAGAATGCTCCAGGGGGGACTAACAGTTGAACCGTCTGGACGAATCGAAAAAAAAAATGGCGCCCTTGCACTAGTCGGTATAGTTCATGGTAATTCCAACTTAATCAGCATTGGAGACCGTAGTTATTGGGACAAGCGCACAAACATATATATACACACACACAATGACATCCCAAAGTGAAACACCGCAAACCCCGCCCGGCCGCGCTACACAGCCGAAAACCAGCCATCGGATATATATAGGCACAGTGTTTTGACCTCCCATGTAGTGCCGGTGGGAGACTTCTGTTCGGCGTAATAAAACAATAAACATTGACAGCGCAGTACGTCTAAACTTACGTGGCTTATTCGTAGCACCGAAGCACAGCGATCTTTTAATCTGAATCCGCGTAATCTCGAACGCCCCTTCAGTCAGTGAATTCGAATTATCAGCTGGCACTCGATCGTGTCTGCAGAACCAGCGTTAGCAGTGCTGGTGCACAACTCCACACACACAAACATAGCAGCGGCGCTTATGCAGGAATGCCGGCGAAGCAGTGAGGCGCCCGTCGATGCCGCTGTCGTCTACTTGCCGATAACGTCACTAGGCTTACGAGGAGCACGGCTGTACTTACGACCCCCGGCGATCACAACATGCGTTTTCCTGAGCAATTTTCGTCGTCGTTATTTTAGACACAAAGGAAAAATAGGTGGGTGTTCTCTGTCCGCGGCGTATTACGCAGTGATGTATATATATATACATGCATAACTACAACGACGAGACCGCTCGCAAGCACGGTTGTTTACTGTGCACACCGCCGGCCGCACGATGATTTGTATCGGCACTCGCCTTCATGTTAAATGTTTGACGATGATTGTCGCATGGAGAGAAAGACAGAGTTTGAACTGTACTTTAATCCAGAAGACATTATTTTCCGCGAAACAAATTCTGTGCGATGTTTCTTCCACCTGTGCCGCAACGCACTCACACCGGCCGCCGGCCCGGCCAGCCGGCTCGGTGCCGATGACGTGCGAAGCCTACTTCGTATATCGCTTCAAAGTTGTGGCAAGTCACTCGGCGGGAACACGACCGCTGACGAACAGCTTACTTTTCTTAGCGCTGTCGGTGTTCTTCGTAGTTCTTCCTAATTCGGCACATTGAAACGTATTATCCGCGGTGTCCGGGCTCGGAGGCTTGCACTTGTTTGGGCCCGGCAGTGCCGGCAGCTCGATAGGGAAGAACCGTGCCGGAACTCATCCGCTCGCTGTGTGCGCCGGCGCGAGTTGAACTTGCCTCTTATAAAAGCTTCGATTCGTTGAATAGTGCTTCGCTTTCACTCTGGCGTACAACCGATATAACTCGTCTTCGTGCTGGCCGACAGGGCCGAGCAGTGCAGCGCGGCAGCAGGCGATCGGCGCGCAGTTACTCTCCCCGTTGGTCCCTTCATTGCCGGGCGTTTGCGCACGACACGCACTGTCACGCATTTACTCCCTGTTGGACCAACCGTTTATCCGTTGGTTTAAAGGGCCCGTCAACAACCCCGAGGTCCAAAAATTGTTATAGAGAGAAATATGTGCACTTTTGCTATGTGAACCTGCTGCCGCAAGAATTTTGCGAATACGCGCAATAATAAGGAAGTTACAGGGGTTAGAACATCCGTTTCAGCTGGTTTCAAATTTTCGCGCGGCCTCGCCCCCCTTCTCCGCTGTAGAAATGGGGAGGCGTAGCCCGTCGTCGTGACTCCGCCCACTTCGGCAACGTGACACGACGTCAGTGATACGTCATCGGCGCGCAGCCAACGACCGAGCAGGGCTTCCCCCACATGAGCACGTGTCAGCGGCGCAGGGAGGAAGCGCGATGCGAAGAGACGACCCTTTCCCTTGCGGTAATGTAGCGAGACGCCTCTTTATCTCGGAGGCTTTCGTTCTGGCAATACCGCTTCTCCCGGTAGTCTCGGGCTCTACAAAACGGCAGAGGGCAGCACAGGAAAATGAAAATGCGTACTGCGCGGCCGAAACTGCATCACCGTAGGGCCAAGGCGCTGTTTCGTAGGGCAAAGGACCAATCGACGAGCTCAGTGCTACGTCAAGTCGGCGATCGCCGACTTGACGTCACTGCACGTACGAGGAGGATTGGTCAGGCGAAGGAAAGCGGCGCGGGAATTGTTTTTCGAAATGGAGGGTCTGCGCGGCGCGCAGCGCTGTAATATCCGGGAAACGTGATCGCCGCAGTCTTCTGTACGAGTTAGCGAGCTTGTTTGGGGGGGTGTTAAAAAAAAGTACGAGCCTGTTGACGGGCCCTTTAACGACTGCAGTTAGTCCAAATTTGCCGGATTTCGGCTTAGAGTGTACGCTGCTTCGTGCGGCTTGGAGTGCTCTCCAGCTAAATCGGCTCTTCTCTCGGTCTCCCGCTTACCTCCTCCCCAGATTTTTCTTCCGTCTGGTCCCGTCCCGTCGGTCGAAAACATTCGAATTCTTGGGCTTCATCTCACATCATCCTCGGATCCCAAGGGCACAATCGCAAGCCTCCGACGCACCAGTGAACACGTGAGCCGTATGATACGGCGGGTCTCTACCAAGCGCGGCGGCCTCCGCGGGGCCCAGTCCCTGCGGTTGGCCCATGCGTTTGTGACCAGTCGCGTCCTCTACGCCTCGCCTTATCTTCGCCTGCGTCGTCACCACGAGCACCAGCTGGACGTCCTCCTTCGTTCAGTGTACAAACGGGCTCTCGACCTTCCCATTGCCACCTCCAACAGCCGATTCACGGCACTGGGGGGTGCATAACTCCTTTGCAGAGCTGCGAGAAGCTCATCGCGTTAGCCAAATCAATCGTCTGTCGCAGACGCCTTCAGGGCGCCGTCAGCTGCACAGGCTCGGCCTCAACGCGATCTCTGACCACCAGGACACTCTGACCCCCGTACCGGAACTCTGGCGCCAAAAACTATGGGTGGAACCACTACCCCGCAACATGAATCCCGAGCTACATTCCGGCCGTAGACTAGCACGCTCCGCGGCACTTCATGCGCGACACTCCGATCGCCCTGGCGTTTTCTACGTGGACGTCTCGGGCCCCTCCCCCTCGGGTCACTTCACGGCCGCCGTGATTACAGAGGGAAACCTAATTGATGGCCTCTCCTTTAGAGCCGACACTGCAACGCAAGCTGAGGAGGTTGCCATTGCTTTGGCCGCCTCGCATCCCACCTCACGCATTATCTTGACGGACTCGCACTCGGCCTGTTCCCAATACCTTCAGGGTTCTATCGCCCCGCTGGCGGCTCACCTGCTTTGGGCAGCCTCTTGGCGCTTTAACCCTCACCCCATTCGCATAGTATGGACCCCAGGCCACTCGGGCCTGCCCGGCAACGAGGCGGCGAATGCCGCTGCCCGCGCTTCTCTCATCCGGGCCGCTGCCCCTCCATGTCCCGAGACGGAATCTGGCAATACGAACCTGACGCGCTTCCGCGAAATTCTGGCCTATTACCGGGATTCGCGCTGCCTCCACCCGGACCCCGCACGTGGTCTGGAGAAAGCAGACGAACGACTACTACGCCGCCTCCAGACGAACACCTACCTCAGTCCGGCGATCGCCAGGCACTTTTTGCCGGAGATCAATGGCACCTGCTCGACCTGTCAGGTCCTGGACGACACCTACCACGTCGTCACTTCGTGCCCTGCCAACCCACTTCCTTTTTCATCTCAACTAAAGAGGCTTGGGAGGAGTACCTGCTTGGCTGCTCTACCTTGGATGCTCAACGCTCCTTGGTGAGGCGCGCTCGGGCAGCGGCCTGCTCCATTGGCGTCCCGGAATAGGGTCTGGCCACTCAAGCTTGCAATATGCAGCAACTCTTTGGTTCATTTTCAGAAATAAAAATGTTTAACACCAGGAAAAAGAACGCAGCCGAACTCTACCACAGGTCGGACATACATTTTATATATAATCAAAAGTGTCTTCCTTCTCATCCCCGACCTACGACTGCTCAATCTGCGCAAAACACCCATTGCGCGTGCTCCTTTTGTCGCGACGTGTTCAATGTGAGGGCGCCAATTGAGATGTCCATTATAAATAACTCCAAGGTATTTTAATGATTCTACTTGTGGGATATCTTGGATCTTATAACTAATAGATATGTGCACAGGGTCTTGAACAGGAAAAACAAGAATATCACACTTATTACTATTCAGGTTCAACTGCAAACCATCTAGCGAATTTTCGGGTTCGTTTAAGTATGCTTGGAAGATATTGCAAAGACAATGAATGTCATTGGTCATAGCAAAGAAAGCAATATCGTCGGCATAAACATAAGTTTTCACATCTGGCTGAACGGGGATAGTACTTAGCAAGATGTTAAACAATATGGGGGGAAAGTACTGACCCCTGAGGTGCGCCACGGGTTTGTTTGTATTTGCGAGAAGAGAAGCCGTCTTGAAAACAATAAAATTCCCTTCCACTTAAAAATTCTGTCACCCATGCTACAATATAAGTTAGTTAATTCGATTTTTATGGCGCAAAAGCAGCTGAGGCTATGCTGCGCCAGACACAAGGTGATATTGAATGAACGGTGAAATGATGTCGTTTATAGCTTATTCAAAAAGTCACATTCTCTTAAAAACTTCAGCACTGCAGACAAGGGTATAAGGGGATCATCTCCAAGAAGTAGAGCTGGGTGGATAGGGGTTTGTTGTTTGTATAGTTGGCCGAAATATTTTTGTCTGTAAGTTTCAATGTGGGGACATGTGATCAATATGTGTATAACTGTCAATGGTTCTTGACATTTTTCACATGTTGGTTGTTGTTCATTTCTAAGCAAAAAGTTGTGAGTCAGGTGTGTGTGCCCAATACGGAGTCGGGATAAGATGACCTCAACAAACCGTTCTTGGTGGCGACACGTCTTCCATTCTCCAAGTACGGGCTTTATTAGATGGAGCTTATTATTTGTGCATGAGTCCCACTGTTCCTGCCATTTAGCTAATAATGATGTACGAATTGTTCGCTGGCTGTCTTTAAAGGGAATTTTTATGTTTGTTAGTGTTTCGTGTGCTGCCAAAGAAGCATATTTATCAGCTTTCTCATTGCCAGGTATCCCGACATGGCTTGGGATCCAGCAGAAACGAACAGAAACAACCTCGCTATTTGTAACTATGAGATTTAAGATGTCTCCAACTAAGGCTTGGCACTCCGATTTGAGGTGTAGAGCTTTCAGTGCACTTAGCGAGTCAGTGTAAATGATCACTTTCTTGTGTTTGCCAGCCGTGACATATCGAACCGCTTCATACAGGGCATAGACTTCAGCTGTGAAGATGGATATGCATTTAGGTAGCCTGATACTGATAGTGGAGTCCTCTGTTACGATCCCTATACCCACATGATTTTCTGTCTTCGAGCCGTCTGTGTAATATTCGATGTGATCTCTGTATGTGTGTTGTATTGCACGGAATTCCTGAATAAGGTGTTCTGGTGGTGTGTCTTTTTTCTTTAGGCGGGTTAGAGAAAAGTCGCAAAGTAGCGTCAGGTCAAACCACGGGGGGCAGTCTTGGCGGTTTGGTTGCTACATTTAGTGAGTCTTCAGGTATTTCATATGTGCGGCAGTATTCTTCGAACCGTAGAAGAAGTGGTTTGATTAAGTGAGGCTTGTTTGAGTAGTGTAGCCGTGAGTCACATTTCGTGACGATGTCGTGGTTTATGTGTTCAGGTGATGACTTGATTCTCAAAACATAAGACAGGGTCAGTGATATTCTTCGCAGGCCAAGAGAGGGTTCGTTACACTCTACATATAAACTCTGCACAGGTGATGTTCTATAGGCACCACTGGACAGACGTAGGCCGAGATTGTGGACAGGGTCAAGGCGTCGAATGTACGATTCCCGCGCCGAGCCGTAGACAATACAACCATAGTCTAAAATACTGCGCACAATAGAACGATAGATACGTAGCATGCACAGCCGGTCCGAACCCCACTGCTTGTGGGATAACACTTTTAGAAGGTTTAGTGCTCTGTTTGCCTTTATTTTTAATGCGTTGATGTGGGCTAGGAAGTTGAGTTTTTGGTCGAATGTAACGCCTAGAAATTTGTGTTCTTGCTTTACTGCTATGGGGACATTGTTCAATCGCAGAACCGGGTCCGGGCATAATCCTCTCATTTGCTTATAGAGAACAGCAGCAGTTTTTTGTGTGGAGAAGTGAAAACCGTTTTGGTCAGCCCATTTTGTCAGCTTATTAATTGTAATTTGGAGTTGTCGTTCGCACGTTGATAGGTTCGAGGCACGATAGGCAATTTGCAGATCATCAACGTAGAGAGAATGCATGACTGTGAGGGGGGATAACCTTGTTAATGGAGTTCATTTTGACTACGAAAAGGGTTGTGCTGAGAATGCATCCTTGTGGTACGCCATTTTCTTGGACAAATACTCGAGAGAGTACTGTACCGAGACGTACTTGAAATGTTCTATTGGAGAGGAAGTCACACAAGCAGTTTAGCATTCTTCCACGAATCCCCATGTCTGCAAGGTCTCTAAGAATCCCGTATCGCCACGTCGTATCATACGCCTTCTCTAAGTCGAAGAAGACCGTGAGACAGTACTGTTTGTGCAGAAATGCATCTCGTATTTCGTGTTCCAGTCTAACGAGATGGTCAGTGGTAGAACAGCCTTTTTTGTATCCGCACTGGTGCGAGTCTATAAGGTGTGCTGATGTAAGAATGAAAGTGAGTCTTATGTTTATAATGCTCTCGTATGTTTTTGCCAGACAACTTGTTAATGCTATCGGCCTGTAGCTGCTCGTGGATGTTGGGGGTTTACCAGGTTTTAGGAAAGGTATGACTATTGCATTTTTCCAATCTTCAGGCATTATGCCGGATTCCCATATTTTGTTGAAGAATTGGAGAAGAGCTTCGGCCGATGCTTGGGATAGGTGCGCCAACATTGTGTAGTGTACCCGGTCAGGCCCTGTTGCCGTTTTTTTGCCGGCGGAAAGTACCCTGTTTAATTCGTGTAGTGTAAGAGGATGGTTGTAACTTTCGTTTGAGGCGCTAGTAGTAGGGAGTTTTTGTTTTTCAGCTTTTTCTTTGTGTTTGAGGAATGCATTGGTATAATTCGTTGAACATGATACCTCGTAAAAGTGTTCGCCTAAAAGGTTGGCCTGGTCTTCTAGTGTTGTTTGTGTGTCTGGACTTGTAAGCAGTGGTATTGTGTATGATGAGTATTCTCCTCTGAACTTCCTCACCTGATCCCAGATATGTTTAGATGTGGCTGAACTATTAATGGATGCTATGTATTTCTGCCATGAACTCTTTTCTGCCTGCCTTCGGATGTATCGTGCTTTGGCTTTTGCCTGTTTAAAACTTACGAGGTTGTTATAGGTTGGATACCTTCGTAAGGTTCCCCAGGCCTTGTTTTGCTGTTTTTTGGCTTCGGTGCACTCATCTGTCCACCAGGGATTTAACTTCTTGCGCACAATGCCAGACGATTGCGGTATCGCCTTTTCCGCCGCTGAAATGATAGCGTCAGTGAACTTTTTATTGAGTTCCTGAACAGAAAGTTCGGGTGAGAAAATATGCTCGAGCTTTGCGTGATGCGTAAAAAGCGGCCAGTTTGCTAGTTGCAATTTCCACCGTCGTGGCTTGGTGGCGAGAGTTTGATACGATGGCATGAGTTTGATAATGGCGGGTTGGTGGTCGCTACCATATGATTTTCCAAGGACTTCCCATATAAAATCGGTGAACAGGCATGGTGAGCAGAGAGCGAGATCTAAACAACTAAAAGTGCGTGATGTTGGCGAAAAATATGTAAAAGCACCCGAGTTTAAAAGGCAGATATCGTTTGATAAAAGAAAATCTTCAACAATCTGCCCTCTTCGATCAGTTTTGTCATTACCCCAAAGAGTAGAATGAGCATTAAAATCTCCTACTAATATAAAAGGCTTTGGTAGCTGTTCCATTAAATTTTCTAAGTTTCTAGTGGTAAAATGGCTGTGGGGTGGGATGTACAGCGAACAGATGGTGATGGTTTTGTAAGATAAAATGGTGACGGCTACGGCCTCGAAAGATGTATTCACTTGGACATTTCGGGTAGGAATGCCACCCTGCACGACTATGGCTACACCTCCCGACAAACGGCTAGAGCATTCGCGGTCCTTTCGGACAACTGTAAATCCTTTAAGCACTTGTTTATGTTTGGGGCCTAGGTTTGTTTCTTGAAGACAAAATGCTACTGGTGAGAACTTGTTTATAATGTCCTTTATGTCACCTAAATTGTGTAGTAGCCCTCTACAGTTCCACTGAACAATAAAAGCCATTTTAGGTAAAATTGAGCAAATATACAGCGGTAAGGTGTTTCGTTATTTAAAAAAATGTAGGTGACATGTTGAACAATTACACTTCATGCAAAAGCGATAACCGCTTAGGTTATCGCTTTTTGCTGAACAAAGTTATGGGTATTTTGTCTTTCTTGGTGCGCTCCTCAGAGCGCTTGTCCTTCGGTGTTGTTGACACCGAGGTTTTTGCGTCGACCTCCATTGCCTTCTCGGAGGCGCTGGAAGATCGAGAGTGTGTGGCTGAGATCTTGGTCTCAGGCCTTGGTGTTCTGTTTATTTTTGGGCCCAGCGGGACCGGAGTCGGCTGGCCCTTTGAGGTGGACGGAGTAGCAGAAGCTGCTACCGTCAAGGGGGGCGGGAGAAGTCACTACCGGACCACTGTGTGTGGAACCGGAGGACGTCTGAGGCCTCTGTGACGCTGCCCCCGCCTGCGTCACATCGGCATAGCTTCGCCTAGAAAGGTACGAGAGTCGCTTTCGTGCTTCGAAGAATGATATCTTTTCTTTAACAGTGAGAGTGATGATTTCTTTTTTTCGTTTTTCCAGACTGGACATGAGCGCGAGTACGCTGGATGTTCTCCTTTGCAGTTTACACAGAGTGGAGACGATGTGCAATTTTCTGAAGAGTGGTCGTTTGCGCTGCATTTCGCGCACGTTTCTTTGCCCCTGCATGAATGTGAAGCGTGTCCAAATCTCTGGCACTTGAAACAACGTCTGGGGTTTGGTATATACGGTCTTACGTTTACTTTGATGTAGCCTGCATCGAGGGAAGTAGGCAATTCACTTGTTCCGAAGGTCAGGATTATATGCTTTGTGGGAATTTCTTGGTCATTTCTCCGGATTACTATTCTTTGAACTTTGGTTACATTTTGTTCCTGAAAACCCTCCAAGAGTTCCTCGTCACTCAATCCAATGAAATCGTCCTCTGATATCACACCTCTACTTGTGTTTAGTGATCGGTGAGCTGAAACTGTAACATTTGTGTCCCCGATGCTCGTGAATTCCTGCAATTTTTGCACTTGTTCTTTTTCTTTCAGTTCAAGGAGGAGATCCCCACTAGACATTTTGGAGGCTTTGTAGTTAGGACCTATTTTTTCCTTGAGGCACCTGGCCACTAGGAATGGGGATAGTTTTCTAGCGGGTGTTGTTTCACTATGGATGACATGGTATCTGGGGAAACTGGGTACGTTGCTTCGGAAAAATTGGAATGTTGTTTCAGTGCGGTTTCTCTTTGGAGGTCGATCAAGAACGATGGAAACTTGTGAAGCCATAAGGTGATGAAAATATTCGGCAACAGCGGCGACCGCCCACCATGGAGCCCTACAAGGGGACGCGGCAGAACTTCGTGAAAAAGCCTGCGCGACGCCAGTCGTACGCCACCACTATAACCCAATATGGGTTACCCAAGATTGGATATCCACACAAGGTTAACCCTTGCCGCCCAGGAATATGGAAGTAAAAGAAGTGAGGAGAAGACAGGACAGAACAAAAGTGAGAGAGATAGACGAAGATGTAGGGAGAGAGGGAGACAGGAAAAGGCGACTGCCGATTTCCCCTGGGTGGGTCAGCCCAGGGGTGCCGTCTGCGTGAAGCAAGGGCCAAAGGGGTGTGTTGCCTCCGCCGGGGGGCCTTAAAGGTCCAATCACCCGGCGTCGGCTCAACCCCCAGGATCCCTCTTTCCCCGGACACGGCAATGCCACGCACGGCGAGGCGTGGGAGGAGGTCTAAACCCCCCCGTTAGCTCGGGTCCGTGGTGTCGCCACACACCAAACGCCTGCTTGCGCAGACGCCCCTGCGGGGCTACAATATAAGGTGGGAGCCCATGACTCCATAACCGATTAATTAAGACAGGATGCTCTACACTATCATATGCTTCACATATGTCTAACGTAACTAAAGCCGCATGCTGCTTTGTGTGCTGAGCAATGTGAATTCGACTTTCCAGGTCTACATGCGCATACCATATGGAATATCTAGATCTAAAACCAATTTGGGAAGAGCTCAACAGTTGTTTCTCAGTAATAAATTTTATTACATGGCCATGAAGTACGCTTTCGATAAGTTTTACTACATTAGATGTTAAGGCAATCGGTCGTATGTTGTCGAGATTATAGCCTGCCCCTTGCTTCTTAAGCAATGGTATAATTTTAGCAATCTTCCATTCATAAGGTATTCATGCTTTTCTAAGGGAATAATTTACAAGACCTAAAAGATCATTCGGATACTCCTGCTATAGTATCTTTAGCATTGTATTTGTTATTCCATGCGGGCTTGGTGCTGCATTTGGCAATCTTTCAATAGCCTGATTTAATTCGGAAGTCTAGATTTCTGTGTAGTCAGAGAACGCTGGTGTAGAAACAGAATTTGGAAGCCGCGTTGCGAACCTATTTTCTAGTCCTTGAGGCAATTGATCTAATGATTCATGTAGTTCTTGTGAGGTGTGAACTACTGAGTCTACATTTTCTAGCATATCAATCCTCTACCACGAAGGAAATTGAATGAAGCACGTTTGTTATTCGATTTAGACAGGTACACAAAATGTTTTTCATCATATTCCTCTTTCGCTCGCGAGACAGTATGTTTGAATGTTGCCGCAATGAATTGACAGTCCTTCCAATTTTGTGGACTCTGATTACATATAAGTCTTTTCCATGTAGCTTTTCTTCTTCTATAGTCCCGTGCGCAGTCAGTATTCCACCATCTGCTAGGCGGGGCACTTTTTGTTGACGCCGAAGCAATTACATATTCTGATGTGTTTTTCGAGATTTCTAAAGCTGTACAGACATTCCTACCGACGTCTTCATTTCGGCCACTGGACACTGCCTTAATATTACAACGCAAGCAGGCTTTAAACGTTTTGTAATTGACCAATGTTTTCTCTTTTCTTTCAAGAGATTTTATGGGACATGCAATTTCAAAGTATACAGGAAGATGGTCACTATTTGAAGCGAAATCAATTGTTTTCCAAGACGTCACTGAAACACTTGAGCTTCCAAATGTAACATTCAACACTGATCGTGTCCGACCGCGAATAAATGTAGGCTGCCTCACATTTAGGCAGGTAAGGTTTTTATGAATTATCCGATCTCACAGAAGAGTACCAGAGGAGTCTGTTCTAAATCCCCATGAAACATGATGGAAGTTGAAGTCACCGGTCAGAAGGAATTCATTCTTGCAACTGGCTAGGACAAACTGGCTAGGGCTGTATTCAATTGTCGTGCATTGTGTACACCCGTAGGAAAATATACGTTTACAATGGAAAAAGGTC
This sequence comes from Rhipicephalus appendiculatus, assembly GCA_030522465.1. NCBI lineage: Eukaryota > Metazoa > Arthropoda > Arachnida > Ixodida > Ixodidae > Rhipicephalus > Rhipicephalus appendiculatus. The sequence continues at coordinate 4,421,407 of JALIZH010032933.1, read as the reverse complement.
GGTGCCCTGGCATACTGAGGTCCATTGCCAAAATTTCACAGTCTGAGGTCATCAGCTGAAAAGCTATGCTCGCTGTGTGACAAAATTTATTCGACATTAGTATCATTATACCTCCTACTAGTGATGGACGATCTAGCCGAAATGCTCGAAAATTGTTAATATGATAATTCTTAGGAGGATTAAGCCAGGTTTCTTGTAATATCATTATATCGGGATTGAATTGATTAACTAAGCAAAGTAAATTTGTTGAAGCAGAACTCGAAGAACGACAATTCCACTGTACTACTTTCAAAGTATTTATGTTGATGAGCGAATCACTTCAGCAACTACCGTTTCCAAAATACTTTCTTTAATAAGTCAACTGGAATTAGAATTTCCTTTTTTAGTTTTTGAACTTGGGCAGGGAGGTTTTACTGAATACCCAGTTCGCTTCTGACGCCTGATATCTTGACTTACGTCCATTTCATCCTGAACCTCTGCATGAGTTGAGGTGCAGGGTTCACATAGAATTGGCATTTTTTCTGCTCGAGGTTTCCGCTGTGGGACTGAATTAGACCTCTCTGCCCCTGCACAAGGTGTCAGTTTGACCATCGGTACTGCCGCTGTTGAAACTAGTTGTGTCATTTGTGAGCAAAACACTTGCGAGATGCACTCACTTACACTCGTAACTATGTGTTCCATCGCCTTCGACATTGCCTTCTCTTCTGTTGTCTCAATAAGATTCAAAAGCTTTGTCTCAGTTAGTGGATCGTGCTTTGAAGTGACACCAGCATATCCAAAGGCCCTGTCCTTCACAACTGTTATAGCCTCTCGCCGCGAGCATCGTCGCCTGTCCATTATTTTGAGCAGCTGGATTTTATTGGCTCTTGCAGGACAGTTTGAGTAATCAGCCGCATGGTTTTCTGCACAAAGGCTTTTCTATTTCGGCAGTGCATTCATTAGATGAATGATCATCGCCACACAGTCGGCAGCGTGAATTTGACTTACAGCCCCCTAACTGTGGCCAAAACGCCAACAGTTTCGACACTGGAGAGGACGAGAAGCGAGGCGTTCTACTCTGAAAATGAGTTACCATATTTTCAACTCTGATGAGCAAGAAGTACCGGAATTCCGTGGGAACTTTCTCACCGTTAACTAGGCGGTTGCACCGGTATACAGCTATGACTCCAGCATCAGACAGCTTGCAGAGTCTCAGCTGGTGTTAGTCGAGAGTCGACTCCTCAAACAATTCCCTTAGTGCATGCTAAATGAGGCGGGATAAAGGCACTCACCGGGACCGATGCAAATGTCTTGCACTTTAGGATGTCGGAAACGCATGAGCGATCTGACGACCTGCATACTAAACCACCTCTTCCGAATTTACGAACATCACTTATCAATTGGAAGTGCGGTGTCATGGCCTGAAGCTCCGCCTGGATATCCTTTGGGTTGTTGAGCCTGATATATCCACCGCTCGAGGGCACCAGCGCGACAGGGATGTTGCCAACATCACTGCGGAAAAAAGATTCCAACGGCAAGTCATCATTACGCAAGGAAGCTGACCAAGGGCTGTGCCCTTGGCCAGGAGACGTATTAGACATTGCCACTGATACAATCGCCTGAACAAGTAATATTCAACGTCAATTAATTATAACCGGTCAAATTCACCCAAGACTCAGCCAAACCATCGTCCTCGCTTATTCTTCATCGTCCTCAGCCACAGCACAAACAAAGTGCACATAATGCCTTACAGATGTGTAGCGGGTACCTCGCTTATCAGCAGAATGACGAATGGCATAGTGGCATAATGGGTGCTTCCCTACTTCATGATAGTTACGGCGGGTGTATAGTGGGTACCTTGCATGTGCTGTGCCGGACAACGCACAACGGACAAGCCTCGACCCTAAGGTGCTTCGCCCCTAAAACATAATTGATCGCTCCGTCATAGGAATCGGTATATCACGAAAGTGAAACGTGTCTTTATAGAAGTTGTTGAATGTTTAGTGTATATTGATGTTAGAGAGCTTGTACAATGTCTATAGGGAATGTCTATAGCTACAGCACCGTTTAACGTAGATGCACCCCCCGTTGACGCTTGGCGGGACATCTCCAGCCAATGAATAACGTCCATGATCAATGATTAAATAAAGCTTTGTGGTAGCTGTAGTGGTTAACGGTAAGAGCGTAATCCGAGAAAGTGGTGTGACGGCCGGAAGAGCGTCTCTAAGTGGACGCAGAACTTGGGCTAACGTCTCCATACCGCGGCATGCGAACACCACGGCCGGACTAGAGGGAAACGCAACGCGCGCCATGTCACCCCTGTCGCCCTGCCGCGATTTTTTCTCGCAGCGAGCGTAGGAGGAGAACACGGTGTTACAGCCAGGCGAGGCAGGCGCGCGTCGCAGAGCTATTTTTGGTATGGATGGATGCTATGAGCGAGGCCGACGCTTGGGCTGAGGTCGCCATCTCGCGGTGTGTTAAGGCGTTTACAAAATTACAGTTCGGCTATTGGAAACGCGCCGAATGTGACGGACGCGTAGCAACGACGCGTTGCAGGAGCTAATCGCGGAAGGCACGGTCATGAAACATTGCTTCACTTTCCCGCTCTGAGAGGACGGCACCCCCCCCCCCCCCCGCGGACCAAGAGCCCCGCGAGAGGAAATTGTGAGATATGAAAGGCGCGTTTGTACAGCCTCCAGTGTGTGTGACCGTGGCGCAGTGGATAACGTGCCCAGCATCTGTTGTGGCGGATCGGGAAGTGATGGGTTCGACTCCCGATGACGGGACTCTTTTCATTGCCATCTAAACGGGTGCATTTTTCACGTGATCTCCGTGACGGAATTACGTCATTTTTCGTCGCTAAAGTCTTGCTGGGCCTCGGCATAAAACACTTTCGTGTTAAAAAATGAAGAAGCTTGCACTCATTCGCGGAAGATTGGATAACAGCGAAGCTGGTCGATCCAAGTGGGAGGCTTTGTCGGCTAATGCTAGGTCACTTGGCTAAAGCTAGGTTTCAAACTTGGTTTAATCAAGGCTATTTTTCAGCTTTTTATGGCTCGACCAGCTTCACTGTTATAGAGTCTTGAGCGGCTGAGGGCAAGCTTCTTCATTTTTTTTAGATGCTCGGGGCTCTGTCCGTCCCTCCCGCGTCCCCCCGTCCCGCGTCCCCCCGTCCCGCGTCCCGCGTCCTCCGTCCCGCGTCCGGTGTCCCCCCGTCCCGCGTCCCGCGTCCGGCCACTTTCATGAAGTAGGGAAGCACCCATTATGCGAACCAGAACACTGTAGTAATATGAAGGCCGTCAACCACTACTACAATCATCAGAGTCATGTCCGAGAGCACAAAGAGGCTGCTTAGCAATGGCTAGGCAGGTGGTGTCTGTCGCCCAGGTTGACCCCATTCCTTGATCTTGCTTGCATGTGTTTGGAGGGGGGCTTAGTCCGTCCCTCCTTCCCGCGTCCCACACCCCCCACAGCACATGCGCGTCCCCTCCCCCCTCTCTCTCCTACGCACATCCCCTATCTCTCCTCTAGGAATCCTCTACGGAGCCCCGCGCACGACAGGTGGTGTGACAGCTGCATACTCCGCTGGGGGGCGCCACGGTAGTTCCGCGGTATGAAAATGACGGAGCGCGCGCCTCATTTTCTCTCCTGTGCAGCGCCGTGAAATGAGAGCGGCGACGTTCCTCCCGCTCAAGCTAATTATCTCCCCGCTGCTTCGCATCCACACATGGTTCCCTTTAGCGGGAGATGGGGAATTTTTTTAATTTGGCGTGGTTATACTTTGTCATCTAGGTAGCTTCGACGCGGCTGCTCCGCAACTGTTGCTATGGCGCATGAGCAGTTTAGCATGACGTCACATCAGCTGTCGTGGTAGCTATGCGCGTCGGACTCCCTTGCCGAGCGCGGCTTGTCGGCGGCTTCTGCGTTGATACTGCTTCGGCGCATGTGCGGCTTGGCGGTGGCTTCTCCATTCCTACTACTTCAGTGCCTGCGCGGCTTGGCATAACGTCACACCAGCTGGCGCGATAGTGAAGCGAGGCGTAGGGTGCCTTGATGCGCGCTTGGCCGCACGCATCGAGGCACACTAGCAAGGCGAGGCCAAGTGGTGGGCAGCTGTGGCGTGAGAGGTTGCTAGGCGACGGCGCGGCGAGGTTTCTTGCGGGGAACAGGTGTTTTTATGCCGTGCTTAACAGCTTCGCTGTTAAACATACACGTGAGTCTTTATTAAGGTAGGTCACCACCTCCAAAAACGCATTTTTTGAAAAAAATTGAGTTGTTGGGATTTTTTATTTTCAAGTTCCCTGTCCATTCAAGAAGATTTAGAAAAAAAAATAATGCAGTTATATTAAGCCATTTGAAAGTTATGACCATTTTTCAACACCTGCTGGACACATCCGAAACTGAAGGATTCCGATTCGACATCTACCATCTCGTCATAAATGTTTTTCGCGTACATATTACGTAATGCTAAGGTGTTTAAGAACATTCTAAAGCTTGTAGAACATGATGTTTTCAATTTATTTTAAAATTTCCTCTACTCGGCTGCGGCACTCTATTGTTTAAGTTGCGCGTGCTCTCACTCGGCAGTCTGTGTTCTTTTTGTGTGCCATTTCGAGCTCTTGGACTTAGTTCTGGGTTTTCAAGGAGAAAGTTATAGTACTTCATGAAACATGGCGAAGTATAGAACGAAACAGAAGCGTTTATGAAAGTTAGGGAATCAATATTCCAAGTGTGGACCCACTGTGGAACACGGGGATGAGAGTCAGCTGGAGACACGAAACGAGCTAGGAAAAAAATGTGTGCTTCATCTCGCTCAAAAGAAGATTATGCCGCTTCAAAAGAGGTCCCAAGCTATAAGCCTGGTGAATTTCAGGTCTATTGAATGTTTCTTTGTTTCATAGACATTCGGTTCAAATCTTTAAAGCCATTTTTCTCAAAATGTGATTTTTTGCTTCCTACAGTTACGCGAAAATGGTAACCATCTTTCTAATAAATACTTTCGCATAAATTTTTTTGTGCTGTTACTTTATAGGTGGAGCTGTGCATTCAAGCAGAATTATTGAAAACTAGCGGTAACTTTTTGTACAGTGGCCAACTGTGTGCAAAGCAAACCTGTCAAATATCAACTTTTTCAGTCTTTTTATGATAACGCACCCAAGCTTAGAGATATGATGATCGTGGAGGTTAGATGCACAGAACGTTGTCCTCACTACGTAGTTGCCAAGTCGCGTTTGAATTGCAACAAGAGTTTTTTAGTTATGACTGTTGGCGCAACATGCATATTTTGGCACATTTTGATTTTTATAAATTTTATGTTTTTGATTTTTATCTATTTCATAATCATAAAGCTTAAATTTACCGAAGCCCAACAATCCAAAACCATAATTATAACTTTTGGACCAAAACGGTAAAAGTTTTTCTCGAAGGTGGTGACCTACCTTAAATGTTGTGATATGACGTCTTGCTTGATCAAAAATTTAGTAAATAATGAAGGTCTGTTGCTTACATGTTATAGTGAAAGTAAAAAAAAATTATCACAGTTTCGCTTAAGAGCAGAGCAATGAATGCGATAGCAACAAAATGTGATGTTATCCAAGGTAAAACTAGCAGCTAATTTTTTTTTTGGTCCTATCTGGTGTAGAAAAGAAAACACTGTGCGTAGAAAATAAGGTCATTTCAGGGAGCGAAGTGGTTTTCGTGCTGTCAGCTCTTTAAGCGCGAAGTAAGCGTTGAGAGGACAGCAAGCTTACGAGCCGTCTCCTGATGTCTATCGAGATAGCGCGCGCGCCAGCGACCGCGCTCTTCAAGCGACTGACCCCCCCCCCCCCCCTTTTCTCCTCTCCTGGCGTCCCGTCATGTTCCTAACGATGGATGGTTGGATGCTATGGGCGTCCCCTTTATAACGGGGCGGTGACATGTCTGCCACCAGGCTCGAAAAATATAGGGAAAGAAAACCTTCTTTTTATGTTGGCCTAATGCCTTATCTACATTGATGATATCTATGTCATTATACCAAAGAAAAATATCTGTCATTATACCAAAGAAAAATATAAATTCACGGTCCATATCTCTGCCTCTTAAGGCAGAATGACCTTATTTTTCCACATTATTTATTTTTTGTCCATTATCTCTACTTTTCTGCCACCAATACTAAAAAAATGCCCCCCACCTCCCCGAAGGGAATCGTGAGGAAATGCGAATGCATTTCTTGCGCCGACGCCGACTTCTGCCATCGCCTTGAGAGGCGCCCAGCCAGCGAACGGTCGAGAGTGAGGCGCGAGCGGACGGGAGAGTGGGGCGCAGGGAGGAGAGAGAGCGAACGGCGAGAGAAGGAGCGGCGAAGCACTGCACCTACCCTCTCCTACACTCTCTCGCACCACAGGCTCCGGTTGCTAGGGGCGAGTATAAGCGCGCGCGCCCGCAGCTGTTGCTATGGGAGAGGGAGTGAGAGCGGAGAGATAACACCTGCCGGCGCGCGGACACCTCCTCAACCTATCCTCCTCCTCCTCCTCCTCCGCGTACAACGCCGGACAACGCCGCCTGACATAGCCCGACTAAGAAATGCATTCGCATTTTAAAAAAAATGCCCCCCACCTCCCCGAAGGGAATCGTGAGGAAATGCGAATGCATTTCGCGCGCGCTTCACTCCATTTATATATACGTGCGAGCGAGCGGACGGGAGAGTGGGGCGCAGGGAGGAGAGAGAGCGAACGGCGAGAGAAGGAGCGGCGAAGCACTGCACCTACCCTCTCCTACACTCTCTCCACACACGCAGGAGCTCCGCCGAGCTTCCGCGATGCGAGCGCCCTCACACACCAGAGCGCGCTCTTCCTCTCCACTCACTCTCCGCTACTCCGCCCGCACCACCTGCTCCGGTTGCTAGGGGTGAGGATAAGCGCGCGCGCCCGCAGCTGTTGCTATGGGAGAGGGAGTGAGAGCGGAGAGATAACACCTGCCGGCGCGCGGACACCTCCTCAACCTATCCTCCTCCTCCTCCTCCGCGGACGCCGCCGGATGCGCCTGACATAGCCCGACTAAGAAATGCATTCGCATTTAAAACGAGCCGGAGCGCTTCCTATGGCAGGCCTCGCACGTGGGATGATGTTATCGCATGCGCGCTCCGTGCAACGGAGATGGCCCGCTCGTTTCATCTCTCCTTCAGCCGCGTTGTCGCCAGCGCTCACGAGAGCTTCTACTCGTGGCAGAACATACGATGCGCGGGGTGATGTTATCAATTGGGACTTTATACGGAAAATTCCAGCGATGGCAACGGCAATGGCGACGGTAAAAACTCACCCAGAGTGTCCATGCAATGCTATCGAAACAAAAGGAACTCACAGAGTGACAGCAAAGCTCCGTCTCACCAAATGTATTCGGGCCGTTCTTCCCAGTTTCATCTCATTCAGTTGAACTATTATCCCTACAATAGACCACAGAAAAAAAAATAGAACAGAATTTGCTGAAATCGTAAAAACGTCCCGGTAAGTTACTCATAATTATTGCATTAAAATAAGCGACTGTAATACGCATTTTGCCGTCTTGTGGCATGCGCGTTAGCGTTGTTGTGTGGGTTCTGTTGGCCTGTTTTATTGTGGCCTAGCTTCCTTTCGCTCCCTTCGGCATCTCTCACAGGCGCACCAAGTCGCATGGACGAAGAATAAAAGAAAGGACGCCGAGGGCCGCATCAAGGTCAGCCAAAGCACGCGGTGTTGCTTCCGGCCATTATCGACGTAGTGGAAGTAAATGGTGCGGGGCTTGTCAGACAGCGCGCAACCACTGTTATACGGCATCGTATTCCATTGGCTGATGCCGTCAAGCGAATCTATTTGCTCTGCGCAAACATGTGCGCGGCGTTTTCTTTCCTTGCTAATAGGAAACACTAAAATTAGGAAGAAGACCGGAAGCCGGACCACGATCGGTCGCACTGCGCAGTCGAACGTGAGCAAGGGCTTCACGTGTGTGATCTGCTCTGTTTGCTAATCGAATAAGAGCCGCTGTTACGCTCGGCCTCATACGCAGTTCCTAATGCCGGGGCACACGTGGATCGCAAAGATTCGCAAGTACGGCTAGTTGGCCCTTGCTTCAAGAAAATCTGGGCCTCGCTGAACCGAAGAACCTTGCACGCGCACTATACGTAGCTAATTGTGAAGCGGCATGGTGTTGTGCTTTGCGAAAGTCAGTCTGAAATATATACGTTCTTTTACAAAGTCACAGCTTTACCGCAAGCGCGAAGTTATGAATGCGATAAAAAGAAATTGGGGTGTTATACGAAGTGAAGAAAACGCCTAACTTCATTAGTATGTGATCTGGCGTAACTGTTCAAAATGCTGGCATAAGGGAATACGCTCGCCCCAGGAAGCGAAGCTGTTTTCTTGCTGTCAATAACGTGCTGTCAATGAGTGAGCGGTGAGAGCGCAGCACGTCAGCACGCTTCACACTAACGCTGTGCCGCTACAGCCTAGACCGGCTCGGACTGACGCCAGCACCGCGATGTGTTGGTCGGTATGTTTGCGGCGGCTGACGATAGCTGGAGCTATCGATAGTGAGCTCACTCACCCCGCCGGTCAGACACAAGCGAAAGACAAGTCGAGCACTCGAATCAAGCTGCGTTTCAGCTATCGTCAGCCGCCGCAAACACACTGAGATACACTTAGCGGTGCTGGCGTGAGTCCGCGCCGCTGCAGACTACGCTGCGGAGCGTTCGTGTTAAGCGTGCCGACGGCTCTAGAAGGGTGGAGTCGTCTACTGATTTCAGTCGAGATAGCGTGCGAAACTGCGCCCTTTTGATTAAAGTTCGCACTTGCTGTCCGAGCGACGCAGCTCCCCCCCCCCCCCCCCCCCCACCACAGCATGCTGGTTCGCCCGACGGAGCCGGCGGGTGCGTTACATCTCTTTCGTTTCTGTCCGAGTAATCGGGCGCTGTGCGCATCGCCTTCTCAATTGCTAGCCTAGCTTCGTTTCTCGGTGCACGCCTCAACCGTGCCGTAAGGAAACGAACGACATTGCGTGTAACTTTGGGCGTTTCAAGCCACCCTATAGAATGCCTAGTATCGCCTTCTCAATCGCATCGCCTTCTCAATTGCTAGCCTAGCTTCGTTTCTCGGTGCACGCCTCAACCGTGCCGTAAGGAAACGAACGACATTGCGTGTAACTTTGGGCGTTTCAAGCCACCCTATAGAATGCCTACTGCAAGTACAGTTGTTAAGTGCCAGCTACGCCATATTCTTCCTTTTGCGAATCAGCGAAGGGCTCACTACGCGTCCGTAAGGCAACACTCGAACGTACACAGCTGCTTCCCTTTTTGATGCTTTTGTAGATGATGATGATTAAATATGTCTGAGCGCTTTGTAATTGGTCAGTCTTTAAAATGCCCACTCGCTGCAATTGACATGTTCTGACGCCTCGCGCGATTCTACGCTTCTTCCCCGCAATATTACATGCGTTAAGGAGACTCCTTCCACTACATGACATTCATATAATGTTTTTTTTCCGAACCAATTTCAAGCATTGTCGTGGCTGTGTGGTAGGACACCTGATTGCCACGCAGACGGCCTGTGTTCGATTCTCACTTGAACCGAACAATATTATTTATTTTATTTCCATCTTTCTAAATTCTTCGATCGCGGACATAATGATGATTTTTCACTCACAACCGCCGACGCCGACACCGGAATTTCTGCGAAATAATAGAGCAAGCGAGAAATTAATTTGTTAAGCTACATTACCGAAAGCGGAATCCTCCTTTCACAGGAAGCTGTTGATTAAGATAATGTGGAAAATCATAGATGGCGCAGTGCAAACAGTCCACAAGTTAGAGGCAAACTTATTTTCACAGAGGCGTTTTGTTGCACGCTTAAGATATGCCATGTTTCCGTAAGCGATTACTCTGCTCGGCCGCGGTAAGCCTTTTAATGCATCGTGAAGAACGAAAGTGGATATTCCTGAAGCGGAAGTTCCGTAATGACAAGAAGAAACTCAAGAGGTCGCCAACATATGCGTCTGCGAGATAGATGAGCTCGGAACTCATTCTTGCACTCCGCCCTCTGAGGTCATGATCGTTAATCCTGTTATAAGCGACAACGGCACAGACGCGTCTCGTTTGCTGTCTGTGGTATTCGAGGCCACGGCATCACTATACATCTCGTTTTATAGCAAAGGCGCACAGAAACCAGGAGAAGACAACGAAGGTAACATTTACTGATGACAACTTGACTGCTTTGTGCGCGCATTCGAGTTTCGAATTTGAATCGAATAATACTGAATCAAATAATTCGAATCGACTTTCGAATTGCTAGTATTCGAAGTTTCGAATAATTCGACTGGACGAATATCTAAAGAGCGACAAAGGTGAATGGCACAACTTGGTTAGGTTGGGGTGGCTAAAGCAAACGTTAACGTGGTTACAGAAGGCCTTCCGTTAAAACTTTCACCGATATACTGGTTCAAAAGTGTGCGCATGTTTATTTTAAAGGAGATTATGTCATTTTTGCACGTCATGGCTGCAGCAGAAAAGGCCAGAGAACAGTCTAGGAGACTGTCGAACTTTTAGCGTAAAAAATAACCAGCGCTGAGTTCAGACCTTATAGTCAAGAGGTTCAAAAATACTTGAATGAGCTCCTGACCAGAACAACGGATGACACTTTGAAATAGTGGAAGGCGCATAGAGCTGCACTTTATCCAGCTATCGCCAAAATTGCTTTTCGTTACCTTCCCATTCCTGCTACTCAGGCGCCCAGTGACCGCATGTTTTCAACTGCAGGAAACACTGTAACATCACGGCGAGAAAGTTTGCAGCAAGGTCATATGGAACAGCTTGCGTTTCGGCATGACAATATGTAGTCTTTCGGTGGCTGTCACTCACCGCGTTATGTGCTCGAGGACATGAGCAGATTGCATTTCTTTGTTCTTTCCATCAATTTCCAACACAATCTTTGGTATTCGATATTCGACATTTTTGGCCACTATTCGGCACTATTCGAATCGAATTCGATTCGAGATCAAATTTCACTATTCGCACACCCCTACAAGTTTTCTATCAAATGGGGTTGCAGTGTAAGGCACTGAGCTCACAGGAAGCTAAATATTTTCCACCCAAGCGACGAAGCGACAACACAAAGCCACCTTAAAGCTAGTTTGTGTACATCCATGCATGCAAACGTTGGAATCTATGGCAGTATGCAGATAAGAGCCCCGAAAATGATGTGCAGGGGCCCAGGAAGGAGACTTCGTACAGTGGTTTGTGTTTCTTGCGCACGCAGGGAAGCCGTACAACGGAGATAGTTGGGGCACAGTCGTGTATATACCACCATACATCACGGTTACATAGCATAAAGGTATTCATTATTTCATTCATTCATTCAATCGTTCGTTCGTTCGTTCGTTTCTGTAAGCGCCTATAAACAGCTCTAGGCCTTAGTAACGGTGCACTTTTGATGCACAAAAAAAAAAAAAAGAAAGGAAGTGAGAACTTAAAAAAAATATTGGCGAAGCTTGCATTAAGCCGCGCAAGCCTTGAAACAGTGAAACTAGACGATTCTGAAGACAATATGGTTGCTCCTAGGTTGTTTCTAGCCCTTAGCTAGGTGATGTAGGTCGTTTCTAGGTTGCTTCTAGGTCGTTGCTAGGCTTTAGCTAGGTGATGCTAGGTTGTTTCTGCGTTGATTCTCAGCGCAGAGAGGTTCGAGTTAAACCACCGACAGTCCCATACACGACACGGGCACGCCGTCGTTGGCGTAGGCAGCGCCTCCTCTATTCATTCAATGCCAGCCAGATGCGCCCGATCCAGCCGTTCACCACCCTCCCATCTAGCCCTTTCCTACTCTCGCCCATCGCCTAGCCTTCGCGTGTGCTTTGCGTTCATGGGGTAGAGTAACTTTTGGTGGTGTCTCACGACGGAAATCAGATGAAGAAATTTTTTGTTCAGTTGTGTATGGATCCGTGGGGCGGCGTCTTGCATCCCACGAGTTCACTATGTTGGCGGTCACGCTGGCTCTGTAAGAGACACGGTGTTTTGAGATAGCGCGTCGCCGTTCGTGGCGCTATGCGGGCAACCAATGGGGACGCGTCACTGCGACGCCGCTGCATGCGCTGCCTTTAAGGGTTACGTACTCACCAGCGGCAAAAACGCGCGCGACACGCCGCGTGCGGCAAGCGCGCTCGCGGCAGGCGCGTGCGTTCCCGTTTCCATTCGCGTTTTACGCGACATGGCAGCAATTCTTGAAGTCTTATACAACTCGAGACTCCAAGTATCACTGCCTCGTAGCGTAAAACGGGAATAGAAACATGAACGCACGCGCCTGCCGCGAGCCCGCTTGCCGCACGCGGCGTGTCGCTCGCGTTTTTGCCGCTAGTGAGTACCTACCCTAAGAGGTGCCACACTAGCGGTGTGAGGCGGCGGCGACATTGCTTCGAGCCACAATGAAGGAGCACGAAGGAAGAAATCTGACAGACGCATGATATCGGAGAGGGAAAGCGCGTCTATCGTATCTATGTGGGAAAGCGCTCGGACGCACGTGTGACGCAAGCAGCCCTACCCTTTATGCAGCGTCGCATAACGACCACTCCCTGAACTAAAGCGGACCGACGGCTCCCATTGAGGAGCGAGCGTTTGCACTGGCATTGAAAAAAAAAAAATAGAGGAGGCGTTGGCGTAGGCCTACCATCGCTTCGGAATCTTCTCGCAGTCGTCGTGGCCTTTCCCGTTCCCTAGTCCGCCACGGTGGAGCAGTGGTTATGGTGCTCGGCTACTCACTCGAAGGTTGAGGGTTCGATGGCGGCCTTGGCGGTCGCATTTCAATGGAGGTGAAATGGTAGAGGCCCGTGTACTGTGCGATGTCAATGCACGTTTAAAAACACCAGATGATCGAAATTTCTGGAGCCCTGCCCTACGCCGCCTCTCTTAATCATATCTTGGTTTTGGGACGCAAAGGCCCAGATATTACAATTAGGCTAATGTTATTTCCCGTTCCCTAGTATTCGTTATTTGTGCGTACTCGGGGTCTTCGGCTCACCGCCGTCGCTTGGCAGCCATTTGTTGGGCTAACTGTTGCCTTCTTCATTTTTGGTGTACCAGTGGTGAGTGGTGGGATTTACCTGACTTCTGCGGTGCATACCCACTTATGATGAGATGGTGTTTTGGCGCGGGGTGAACAAGGAATGATTTTCTAAGCAGCTTCTTCCTTAAAGCAGAATAAATAGTCGTTCAAGAAATTAAAACAAACAAATAGGAAATTTGGGCAAGGAGGGGCAAAATCAGAAACGGAGCAAAAACGTGACATTTTTACTTTGCTGCCTTGTGTACCTAAAACAAAAACTTACTTTTGTTTCACTTTTTATTTCACTAACAAGTGCCGGTAGTTGTCGGCTTCTCTTTATGAAAAACTTCGTGATTGTTTGAGAAGTTGGTGCTGAAAAGAATGCGCAGTTACCATCGAGCGCGTGACCCGCCAGAAAGGCGCGAAATTCTTGGTCTCTGGAATTTTCAAAGCCTCGTATGAAGGTACTCCAGCATTAGTACAGCATCGTAAGCATCTATATTGTTGCTCTGTATCGTTAGCCACATTCTGCCAAAAGTTTAATTGTGTAAGTGCCGTGGGATAGAGGGGCAATTTCTTTACAATGTGACGTTTGAAAGGAGCAAAAAGTGACAGAAAGGCATTCAAACGCATAAAATGTTTCCCACAAAGCGGGTAATTTCTGTATTCGCCTTTATATATTCAATTCTTTCTTAATATGGCCTAGACGTAGAAGAGAAAAAACTTAGAGATTCTTGCGATGAAAGTGATTCTTGCGGGAAAGCTTCGACGGTAGGGAGGCCTACCGTCGAAACAGAGAGGAAAAGCCCCGCCCATTAAAAGATGCGAGAGATGGGGGGGGGGGGGGGGGATGGTGTCGCTCGAGGAGCAACTATGAACTTTGATTTTAAGGGCGCGGTCGCCATCGCTGGTGCGTGGGCGGCTTCATATACCCTTCTACATCAGCGGGCGGCTTGTATACCCTTCTACGTGCTGCACTCTCAAAGCGAAGAGACTGTGCGAAAAGTGACCCTGGAGCGGCCGTATTCTCTTACACCAGCGATTTCTAGAGTTGCGTGAGATCGGATCCAAAAGAGTTTAGCTGCCAGCCTCCCTTCGTATAACATTACAATTTGTTGCTATCGCATTCATTGTTTCACCCTTGCGGTGAAACTGTGACTTTTTTGTCTCTCTGTCTATTTTTTTTCCTCTCTCCATTCCTTTCTCTCTCTTTCTGTATTTTTGTCTTCCTTCCTTTCCTCTCTCTCTCTATTTCTCAATCCCACTCTCTCTCTCTTTGTTTCTCTCTCTTTCTTTCTTTCTCTTTCTATCTTGCCTTCTGTTTTTTTTTTCATTGCTTTTTTTTTCTGTGTTTCTTTGTATCGATCGCTTTCGGTCTTTCTCTATTTCTGTGTCTGTGTTACCTATTTTTTTCTCCTCTTTTTTCCTTTCTTTCTCTTTCTCGTCCTTTCTATCTATTTATTTCCCTCTTTCTCTCCTCTTTCTCTGTACTCATGATCTCGCCCATGCGAGTTAATGCATCCCACGCCGGACAAATCGGCGCAGCGGGAAAGTTCGTGCCGGGCGCACGTGTTCGGGGAGCGAAAAAGAGGACAAAGAGAGCATGCGCCGTTCATGATGACGATAATTTCTTGTAGCGTATCCACAGAGTTTTGCCGATCTTAAACAGCTCCGCTATTTGAACGTTGAACCGAGATGGCATATCCGCGATTAGTTTCTGAGCGACTAAATTCAGAGGACCGTTATCAGTGCCTTTCAATGTTTCACCCATAGACAAACTCGTGAACACTTTCGCAAGCGAAAGTTATTGTGAGTGCTGCCGTTTCGATTTTGGCATATCATGTTTCACGGTCTGCCAATGTCCTTGGTGCACTTTGGGACTAGATGCCCGTCATTTCCGTGCATTTGCAATAAAGCGGCGCCAAAGCCACTTTGCGAGGTGTCGGTTGTTATCTTCGTATCCCTTTATGTGTCAAAAAGTGCCAACAGCGGGGGTGCTGCGCCGATCTTTGCACATTCTTGATCATAAAACGGCGTGCACTCGAACACCGCGGCTTACTTCACTATACTCCGTTTCATACATCAGGTGCAACGCCATGGAAGATAACGAGACTTGTTGCAGTAGATGCGTTCTCACCAAGAAACAGTTCAATAAATTTGCCACTGGTAATCTGATTTTTTTCCCCCGTTTTTAGGCTGATTCGTAAATGATGATGCTTTGTGTCTTAGAAATAAAGAAAACTCGTTGTTTATACGGTTGGCAATGGGTTGTTCTGGATAGCTTAGCGTCTCCTTTTTTATTTCCATCACGGACTACGAGATTAGCTCTGGCAACGCGCGGCCGGATCTAATCGCGGAGGCTAAGAACGAGATATGCCGGGCCAACACATTTTGTTGATTGTACTTTTAGCATAGCTTCCACAGGCGTTACACTTGATGTATGAAACAGAGTAAAAGCCACGAAACAAGGTTGTGTTACCGCTCATTAAGAAAGGTATGTACGTACTGTTGGTCGCAAAAGTTTGCGGGATCTGCAGCGCCTGGCGGAGCGACGGACAACTGCATTGCTGCGCCACTTGCCGTCACATGGCGTGGTGTTGAGGCTATCGGCCGTGGCCTCCGCGATTAGTTCCAGCAACGGTGCGCTTGGCGGAGCTAATCGCGGAGGAGACGACCGATACCTTCAACACCACGTCGTGTGACGGTAGGTGGCGCAGCAGCACAGTTTCCCGTGGCTCTGCCACGCGCCGCAAATCCGGCAAACTTTTGCGGCGAACAGTACACACTTTCGAACGTAGTTTACAAAACCGAGTAACCTTCCCATGCCGTTCCTACCTATACCGGAGCTGGCATAGCGCTGACCCTTGATTAGTTCACGACTGGGCCGAATCAACCCAAGTGGTGACATCAGGTAAGTCGCGACAGGGCTGATGGTGCAACCAAGTAAATTTATTTGCTTCGAGCAGAACACGAACTTCGCTGGATTAAATGTCAACCCGGCTTTCCATGCCCGTTTTAGTATTGCAGTAAGAGAGAGAGAGAGGGTTATTATGAGAGGGAAGCTGAGAGGTCGGCCTGAATAAATTTTCTGAGCTGCTACTAAGCGTTAAGAAAGGGAAGGGGGTGGTAAACAGAGTAAAGAGGTGTTGGTGATCATGAGGATAAAGGTGGTGATGAATCGAAACCTTGAATGGCCAAAAACAGTAAGGCGTCCGTCGTGTTGTTATTGTGTGTTTTATCATAGTAATACATCATCAACGAAAACGCGCACGCCATCTAGGTGGTCAAAATTTCTTTTAAGGTCTTTTGAAACACCTCGCTAGCTGAGCATATTCAAGATGGCAGACGTAAGAAGCGATAACGACCGAACGGAGTCACGGAGGTGCATACTCAAAAGCTGGCTTTGTGTAAGTGAAAGTGGGTGAAATTCCGAGTTGTCATCGATACGTGAGAAGTATATAGCTCCAGCCGATTCATTCTCAATGGCCTGTCGGTACGACATGGGGTAATGCTTCCGTTCGACACACTGGTTTGCGCCCCTCAGGTCCACCAAACACGAAGCAAGCCACCCTTATGAACTAGAATCGGGGGGACTTACCCAATCTTTAAAGATTACTGATGCGTGATCCACAGGTTGCACTTCTTGCTGAAGAGGTTCTTTTCCCAGCTATGGCAAGCTGGATAACCGGAACAGCATTGGCGAGCAGGACCTGCCGATTAACGCAGCCTGTTCCACGGAACAAGTCACGAAAATGCAAACTGCGGTCCTTAATGAGCCCCGGCATTCACTGCGTCCTTCGTAGTCGGTATGGCCAAACTGTGGGCGTGCGCTTAAGCCCAGGATGGCTTGACGCCCTTCGTCAAGCGAAGCTTGTATTGACTGACCTGTAAAGATGATGATGGCGGTGCTCCAAAGAACCCACAATTGGCGCGCACCAATAAAATAATTACTAAAACAAAATAAATTTTCTTTCTGGTTATTGAAACCGGGTCCCCCTATTTTAAAGCGAGTGCTTTGACCACCAGGCCTCGCACCCATGCTCGCCCCATGTGAACTGAACTGAAGCATTTGAATGCGTTCTGCCGATGATGTAAAAAAAAAAAAAACAGTTGGAAAGCAGGACACTAGCTATGGGCGCTTCATTGAAATATTTCGTGTTGGCGGACTAAAAGCGATCTGCCGGACAACGCTTAAGGTGGATATCAGGAATTGAGCATTTCAGGAAAATTGCGACTATGAGAAAATTGAATTCCTAACGCGTGTTTCGATGATCGCGTAATGGTCTTTTCGTTGGGCCGTTCTAGAGGCTAACGAACGCTGGTAAGGACGTGAAAGACGCCACGCCGAGTCAGCCCGAAAAGCGCCTTCCGGGGACGATCACTGCCTAAATACAACTGAACGCTTACATTAGGAGGGAGCACTGCGCGACGCGAAAGAAAGAAATGGAATAAGTCAACCACGCCCACGCCAAGCATTACTTGCCGCCATTTCCTCGATAGGCGAAGGGCTCCAGAATTTTTCACGATGAAAAAGGACACGTAGTTCTTGGCTTTGTTAACCTCGAGTTGTCGGCCATGCCTCCCACCTCACACACACACACACATGCTTGATTATGCTGCAATTGTAAGCGCTGAGGATAACACCATTCTTTCGCGTTTTGCTTGTCTGATAAAGGCGGCTGAACGCATGCGCAGTAAGTTTTCTTGGCTTCCCGTACGTACAACTTGAACCGCACCTCCGAGTTGGCTATTTTTACGCTTGCCATCCAGTCCCACCTGATAGCTACGGTGACACCACAAACTGATCACTACAGTGCCGATGAAGTTTTCGTTAGCTTGTAGTACTTCCTGCACTTCGTTTACTTAGCATGCGTTGCACCGTGTTGCGAAGTGGTCCCTCTTACAGCAAGCATAGCATGCTTTTTCATGCACCGGGGAACTTTCCGGCGCATGCACTGAGTTAGACGGCAGCGATTTTCTGTCAATTTTTAGTGCCAAAGCACTTCTTCCCTACCAATAAATATTTTGCGATGACAGAAAAAAACACGAGGCTTGAGCTGGACTGAATGGGGGAAGTGGTCGCTGGCCAGGTATTCCTCGACGATGCAGCGCTTGTACGAGTTAGCTTCGGCCAGTCAGGCTTGGCGCTCCTCGTCCCTCGCCCGTTTCGGCAGCGCGCATTTCACGCTATACGTTCTTCGAGATTCCAACCGCGCTTGGCGTTGGGCGTAGCCCTAGAATGTGCTTTAGCTTAATATTACGTTGCTTGGAGGTGCCAAAGCGTATCTCATTTTTTTTCTTGTATGGTTTGTAATGCGGGAGACATCGACGCGGAAGTTTCCCTGTACTAAGAATCGAAAAACGTGTATCTCGTACACTTTCTCTCCCTGGTCACCTTAGTATTTCTCGAACTGTCGCAGTAGTGAATCATAATCTTCTATGCTCTCACCTTTAGCTAACGAGTTGTAGACGTCCACTGCGTCGTCAGCCATGATTCTTAGCACAGCCGGCCTGACTGGTGGCTATTTACCTATATGGTACTATTATCTGTTATAC
The DNA here is from genome assembly GCA_030522465.1 of Rhipicephalus appendiculatus. NCBI lineage: Eukaryota > Metazoa > Arthropoda > Arachnida > Ixodida > Ixodidae > Rhipicephalus > Rhipicephalus appendiculatus. The sequence goes on along the minus strand of JALIZH010032933.1, from coordinate 4,402,838 downwards.
ATGGCATTTATATCTATATGTCAATAGGATATGTGTGCTGTACAGTCGTCAGCAAGGTTAACACGAACGCTGCGACACGTGACCTGGACTAGTTTGACTGATGCCAGCCGCGAAGCGCTGGGCCCTGTTGCCAAGATAATACGTCGGTATGCTTGGATAGTATGTCGGCATGCATGGGTAACAGATCTCGGCAACAGAACCCAAAGCTACGCGGCGCTAGCGTCAATCAAACTTTTTCAGTACATGCTGCGGAGTGTTCGTGTTAAGCTTGCTGACGACTGTACATCCATCCCCTTCTATACGCGCTCACTTTTTGCTAGAGCGACGACGGACAAAACTTCTTGCTCATAATGATACTTTTAATTTTACGCCATTATAAGCAACGTTTCAAGGAACTGTAGTGTGAAACTTTGAATCAGTTTAGACTGACGACCCTATTCAATCAGAACTTTATTGTCCATTTCGCGATCATATTTGATCTCACGAACTAGTTCAGCAGAACTTAGGTAAGTTTGATTTGGAGCAAGTCCTAAGGAAAAATTTAATTCCTGAGTCAGTGTAAGTTCCGTTTCTATACCCAACCCATTTTGAGCATGCTCAGAAAACGCTGCCGATCGGTAGTTGAGGCTGCTGAAAACACGCGAGCCAATGATTATAGCGCAGCATGCGGCCTAGGATACACAATTAATTCTCAGTCAGCTAGACATCGTTCCCTCTTCTGTCGACAAATTATGCCATAAACCCAAATGACCGCGCCATAAACCCAACTTCCGCAGCAACTCGCTGATTTGAGCATCGTGAGCTGCATAGTTACCGTGGCCGCCTCGAGATGCCGCCACCTTCACGCGCTCGCGATGACACTGAAAGTAATCCGCTCGGTCGAAGAAGAAAAAAAAGAAAAAGTGCTCAAGCTCATGACGCGCGCGTGGCGTAACTTGTTTCACCCGAGCCATCCCCCCCTGCTTAGTTTCCAGCGCCACGGCCGGTACATACAAAAAAAAAAAAAGAAAAAAAGTTGCAGCCTGTTGTGTGGCACCAAAATGGCATCTCTGGCCTAGTTCTCCTTACGCTCGCTATGGCGCTATTGCTCCCGGTACAGCCATTCACGAAGAAGCGCTTCCACAGACGCATTGATACGCGGGACAGTGACTCTAATCGGGCCGTAAATAACGCGTTTAATAGTTGCACATTACAGGTTGAATAGGGAAGTGTTTTCAGAAGTACCGATTAGCCACATATGGGAACAGTTTGCCCTATAGAAGTGCCAATCTTTTGTAGAGTGGGCCTCAATACTCTCCATGAAGGCTGCACGCTTGACTCACCTGAAATGAAAAGGGCTCTATTACGAATAACCGTGAGTTAACAGGCGTTCCTTCATTTCATCTCGATCGGCCTGCAATTTTTTGAACTGTTCTCCTTGATGAGAAACTTTCTGTTTCAATCTGTTCACTGCTTTCTTTGGCTCTTCCAAGAGATGCACAAGATATAATGTGGTCTGGCAGGCCTGATCTACAGGAAAGCTACGTTCTGTGCACGATTCTGAGGCCGAATGTGGAACGAGCGCTTCAATCTCGTCTTTCACAGGGTGTGAGGAACTTTTGATCTTGGGGCTTTCTCCTGAGCTTTCACAATCACTTGTCCCAACTATTGCGCCATCAGCTGAATTCATTCGCCGGTGTTTCTTGGGCTGCGCGTTTTTCTTTTTTTTTTCTCTTTTTTTTTTTGCATATATTGCGGATAATTGGGAAACACAGTCGGGACCGTAGTCGGAAGCAAAAGCTTAATCTTCGTGTCCCTTTTCTAGTCATTCTCAGTAAACTGTAATGAACACACCAGCGACTTGTCGCTTGGCTCCCACTAGCTTCCTTTCCCTGACGGTCCTTGGCGAGAAATATTCAGCCACGCTTCCCGACGCTGTGGATCACAGGAGAATTCATGGTAATTCACACTCGCGTTTGAATTGCACAGCGGCATACAACAGCTTCGCGGCATCACACCGCTAGAAAAAACCGTCTGCCACACACGCGCACACCAAAGAACCGTACTCAAGCACAGTAAACATGAGGGAAGCTGCTCCCACACACAATCACAAAAAAAAAAAAAAAAAGAAAACACACGAGAAAGCACACGAACACGCATAAATCCTGAAGCGACGACGTACATTGTAGCACGAACCGGCGTCTGCCTTGTGTACCGGAGCAGTGGCATCCTCACCAAAAACAGCGGCCGCAAATGTCAACTCAGCCGAGACGCGCTCGCCCATTGACGGCGACGCGACGCAGCAGGCCGCACCTTTTCTTTTGTTTTTTGTTTTTTTCTTATGTAGCGGCCGTGCCAGAGCACTCGTTGGGACGAGAGGAGAGAGAAAGCAATTAAAGCATGCGAGAAATCTAACTCCGCTCGTACTTGACGGATTCTAAACATTCTTGCGGCGGTCGATTCGTGAGGCAATAACCGCCTTTAATCAAGCCATCCGTTGTTACAAGGAAAAGTGTTGCAGGGCCTCTTTAACGCTGTCTCTGTACTGTTCAAATTCTGTTCCCATCAATCTGAACGTTCAGGCTATAAATTTTGCACCAGCCGGACACATGTGGCCTTGTCCCACTGCCCGTACGCTCCCTTCTCCTAGGGCTTAGGAGGCTTAGGGACGGGGTAGCCCTTACAGCGGCAGCCATCTCCACGTGGAACTCGTCGCACTTACCAGTGTATGCTACGGATACATACTGCTCCGTTACCAGTGTTGGAGGCAGATGCGTACCGCCTACTATGGACCACGGCGAAACAAAACGGACAGCTGAAATTTCTCATGTACCGTGCAGTAGAACATGTCGCGCAGGGCCGAAGCCCTCGCACGTGTTGACACAGCATCCACAAAGAAAATCCAGCCAGCTCCACTTCACGAACACTATCGAAAGAGTGAAGCTAATGCTCCTCCTTCATCAGGCTATCATACTTCTATGTTTTCAAGTCTTCCCTTCGTTGGCGCTTAGCTTCGGCCTCTCTTGCGCGGATATCGTAGTTGACTCGGCGACGATATGCCCCTTTCCGCGTCAGCTCTCGCTGACGCTCACGTCGGGTGGCATCTCCCTCAAGAGCAGTCGTGGCATTGTGGAAGTGCAAACTCACAAAGAACCAACGCCCTCCTTTATACTCTTCCGAGACTCTCATGACCAATACTTCTCGCAAAATGGCTGGATTCGTCCACTGCACCTCACTCTCGCCCCTCTTGACGCGCCTCAAATTGGTTCACTCTATCCGCATTACCTCACTCTCCCCCCTTCCTGGCTCGGTTCTCATTGGTTCACCCGTCCAGCTTCACCCTCACTACTCCCGGGACGGCGCAGCCCTCTCCTTCCTAAGAAGCCTCATTCCCGCCACAATGCGATGCCACGTGATCAGCGCTATGCCATCGGACGGGGAAGCCTCGACTAAGAAATGCATTCGCTGTTAAAATCACTTTGCAGCCCTGCCAATCCTTTACGAGACGCTGGCCGTAGCCATGCTGATGCTATATTCCATTGGCGTAAATTATGGGGGGGGTCAGGGTGTCCTGACCCCCCCTTGTGCTCAGCCTGGGGGGGGACAGCCCTTGTAAGTGACCCCCTTGAAATTTCTCTTTGACATCATACGAGTACATCTGAGTGGCTTGACAGTTAAGTATAGCGCGTTCAACTTTTTTAAGGCCTTTTTTTTCTTTTTTTTCTTTTTTTTTTTTTTTTTTTTTTGCGGCGTGTACCAGTGTTCAATACCCCTGAGCTGAGACTATTTAAATAGCAACTGCCGCTCGATCGGTTTCAGAAAAGACTCAGTAGAACAATGCAATTACGCGAGCGGCGAACTCATACTCGTTTTTTTCAATTTCATTTCAAGGCATGACTTTAATTTTTATATTAGTAAAAATAAAACCTACAACTTTTATAAAAAGAAATGGCCGCCAGGGAAAGATGTGTGTCCCCCCCTTGCGATTTTTTTTTATTTGCGTCACCGCTATATTCAATAATTACTGTACGAAAATGGCTACATCGCCTGTCTCGTCTCCTCACATTTCAAGACAGGAGTGTACCTTAAAGCAGCCACTTGGCTTATAGCTTACACTCAGCATTTCGGGACAATATTTTGCAGCAAAATAAGAGGGCTTTTGCGCAACTTCATTTTCCCCCAAGCAAGTGGCATTTATTGGAGTTTTCTTCCTGAAGATGTCAAAAAAAAAATTATTAGGCTCCTTTTTTTCCCAAAAGATGAATTCCCGACACAAACGTGTCCTTATGCGCATAAAGCGCTATATTTTAACATTTCGCGCTAGAAATGGCGCTTAATGTATCATGTGTGAATATTTAAAGGTCGTTTTCAACAGTTCGTTTTGAAACCGAAAGAAACCCGCCGCCGCTGCTTATTTTAACATTGGTAAATAAGCATGCGCATAGTGCAAGTTAGTTCTGCGCAGTATCGCAAAGTGGTGGAAGAGTTATGAAAGGGACTCGTTTGTAGCAAGAAGGCGTGCTATAAACGGGTGACTGCAATATGCTGTGACCATGTGATTCGAGTTGTTGACTAATTCGCCCTCACCCTGCCAATCGCTAGCATCCTGGCTAGTTCAGATATTTGAGCGATCGTCCCGGAAAGGTGTTGGTCCCGGCTACTATCCCCGGACCAGGACGAAATCTTTTTTTTTAACAAAGAAGCTTTCCATTGTAAGAAATCAGTATGGTTTCCCTTCTTCATGCCACAAACGGCGATTATGAATAATCCCTTTCATGTGCATGTGTGCAGTACAGTGAACAGATGGGTGAGAATCAACAGGGCACAATCTGTCACGTTTAGGCTTTTACATACATAACGCCCAGAGCACTCAATCGGATTGATTCTAATTTCCCGCAGTCATGTTGTAAGTGTGGACATGAGTGCTGTTCTCTCGATCACATGCTCTGGCTGTGCCCGTCCAATGCGGGCTCCAACTTACAAGACAAGGCCAAATGGGACTACCTACTGCATAGCACGGACTATACGCATCAATTACAGGCTGTCCAGAGGGCCCGTGACGTCGCTGAGAGTCATCATCTCCCGGTTCCGTCATAGGCGGAGCCACCAACTTGTTTGGGGGGGGGGGGGGGAGGGGGGGGGGGAGAGGGGCTCTGGCTTTTCCTCAGGACGTATCAATAAAGTTCTTGTCACTGTCACTGCTGTCGTCAATGTTGACGCTGCGTACGCGATCTCGCAACTTATTCATGTGTTTTTTAGATGCGAAGCATCTTATGCTCGGGGCTATGTCCGTCTCTCCCGCGTCCCGCGTCCCCCGTCCCGCGTCCGGCCACTTTCATGAAGTAGGGAAGAACCCATTATGCGAACCAGAACACTGTAGTAATATGAAGGCCGTCAACCACTACCACAGTCATCAGAGTCATGGCCGAGAGCACAGAGAGGCTGCTTAGCAATGGCTAGGCAGGTGGTGTCTGTCGCCCAAGTTGACCCCATTCCTTGATCTTGCTTGCATGTGTTTGGAGGGGGCTTAATCCGTCCCTCCTTCCCGCGTCCCAGACTACCACAGCGCATGCGCGTCCCCTCCCCCCTCTCTCTCCTACGCTCACCCCCCTTTCTCTACTCTAGGAATCCTCTACTCTACGGAGCGGCGCCCGCGTCCCACATCCCCACAGCGCATGCGTGTTCCTCTCCCCCCTCTCTCGTACGCTCACCCCCTTTATCTACTCTAGGAATGCTCTACTCTACGGAGCGGCGTCCCACATCCCCACAGCGCATGCGCGTCCTCTCCCCCCTCTCTCCTCTAGGAATCCTCTACTCTACGGAGTGGTTCCCGCGTCCCACACCCCCACAGCGCATGCACGTCCCCTCTCTCTCTCCTCTCCTACGGTCCCCCCCCGTCCTTTCCTCTAGGAATCCTCTACGGAGCGGCGTGCACGACAGGTGGTGTGTCAGCTGCATACTCCGCTGGGGGGCGCCACGGTAGTTCCGCGCTATGAAAATGACGGAGCGCGCGCGCCTCATTCTCTCTCTTGTGCAGCGCCGTGATGAGCGCCCGGACCACTGCCGTGAAATGAGAGCGGCGACGTTCCTCTCGCTCAAGCGAATTATCCCCCCTGCTGCTTCGCATCCACACATGGTTCCCTTTAGCGGGAGATGGTGTAATTTTTTTTATTATTAATGTTGTATGAGAAGACATCCGGTACGACAGTACAAAGGTTACATTTGAATGCAGTCGCGTTAGGCAGAAGCAGCGCACCCGGCGTGACAAACGATAATGATGATTACGATGGTTTGTATGTACAGATGAAGACGATGAACTGCATAGTCAGCGCTCACAGTTGTATTCCCTCATTAAGTCAAAATTTAATGCAAGCTGAATATGGGCGGAAGAGATTAAAAGTTCAAATTTCACTGCATCCATGATATTGTCTCGTGAATGTGACGGTGAAGAAGGAAGCACTTGGGCTTTTAAAGACGAAACTCTTTCTTGGAAGAACTTGTGGCCAGGAAATGAGAAGTGAAAGCACAAGCAACACACGCTGCACTCTGACATCGGCAATCACAGTCGTCGGCCGTAGGTAATGTGATCAGTAGAGACCGGATTTTAGGCAAATGCCTATTTTTTTCCTTGCGTTCCTATCGTGCCACTTTGATATATGAGCATGAATTAGAGGTTGAGAAGGGCTTTTGTAGTGTTTTTATAGTGCCTATAAATGCCTATTTCCGGCGTTCGAGCCTGAATGCCGATAGCTGCCTATAAAGGCCTATTTTCAAAATAGGCGCCTATATGAACACTATTTAAGCTCAAATATCGTTTTCGAGTGCGGTTTGAGACCGTTATTCATTTCAAAGTGCAACATTGACCTTTCCGAACTCAAAGAGGTTCAACCCAGTCCTCTAGTTCAACCAACTTCCGAAACACAACAGCTAGCAGTAGGGAAATGGGACGCGGCGGCAACCATATATACGCGACTGCGCTGACATGGCGCGAGCGGTTGGAGGAGAAGGAGGAGAGGAAAAGACGCTATTTCTGCCGCCGTAAATGGGAGCATGTCTCAGCGTCGGCAGGGAAGTGGGGAGGCAGAAGTAAAGAGGGAAGAAGAAGAGGACAGTGGCGTCCATGGCCGAGTAAGCAACGAGCGGCTTTTATAGACGGTTGTCCAGTGTCCCGAAGGAATTGAAGAACCGCCCTGAAAACCTGGGTGTGGAGGTGGGAAGGGAACAGGAGGTCCCTCTGTGTAGCCGCGGGAAGGTGGAGAACGAATTCAAAACCGTGTAGAGCCGTCAGGGGAAAGGAGAGTGTGGATCAAAAGAAAGAAAATGTGATGTGCCCGCGGCTTTTGTTTTGTTTGTAATTTACTTCTTAAGGGGCCCCTCACCAGGCCACATAAGAAATTGAAGTTATACACTGGAAGCTGTTGCGTACCCAATGAAGAGCGTTGTACCACGATAATTTTTCGAATTTGTTCGTTAAGAGCCACGAAACCATGATGCGAGGAGGCAAGATTGTTACCCTTGCTACTCGCCCCGTGTAGCCATCGCAAGCATAATTCCTTGCGTGCCCTCTTCGGTATCGGAGCCGGAAGATAACATGACGCATACGCATCAACACGTCATGCGCACGCGAGGTCACGTGCGCATGACGTGCCCGAGCTTGATCGTGCACGTATGCCATCATTGTTGTATCTTTTCGGCGTTCTCGTTCGTGTATTGCCTGTTTCTTTGGGATGAATCTCTCAGTGACCGTACGTTTGAAGAGGCTGGCACGGATCATGTATCCTTACTGCTACACACCGAGTCGCACCACTGAAACTACTGTCAGAGACGATGCACCGAAAACACGCCAAGCCTTGTCAGGGCTGGCTCCGGCACGACTTGGGAATGGCGCGAACACGAAAGCAAGTGAAGCGGAGGCCGATTTGTGTGTAGCATCTCGCTGCGATTCGAAATGACAAAAAATAAAAATACGCCCACATTCCGTTTGGTTGTTTTATTATATCGTTCAGCTTTCATTCATCTGTTGAACAGCAGATTACACAAATTACACGTGTGGCCTCGAATAATTTTCGCAATGTCGCGTGCTACGCTCCCAATCAGGTCCCGCTTAAAGTGCTGAATATAGCCAGTAAACAGGCAGTACATTTTTTGCCAGATTTTCTTGATATAGCCAGTATTTAACCAGGACTTGATTAACAGTGATACGGTGAGCGACTTCAGAGCACCAATGTCTACGTAAAGGAGCGGCGTAAGAGCAGGACCATTTCTCGTTGCACATCCTCCCCTCCATCTTGGGGCGCGCCCGCGAGAATAAGGGAAAGTGGAGTTCAGCGTTTGAAAAAGGCAGCCAAACGTGTTCATGTTCGCGTGCCATTCAGTGCTCCCCAGAAGCTCTCCCGGCTTGCCGCAAAAACCACATCGCTGGAAAAGAAACAACCTGGTTGCCAGGTGAAGCATCGGAACCGCTTCACGGAATGTGTAGAGGGCGTGATCTACAGCATCCCGCTTACATGCGGAAGACAGTGTGTCGGTCAAACCGGCCGATGCGTGAACGACCGCACTCTAAGGCAAAATTACCCGAAAGAGGAGTAACGGAGCCCAATAGGCGCGCGCGATGAACGGATAGACCGCTGAGGAGTAACCACAGAGGGATGCGTGCCGTGTGCAAACCAGTTAGTCTCCAAAGGACCAAAGGGATGAACCGCGCGGGAGATACGTCACGTGTGCAAACCGTTGTCAAGGAAACTAACCGTCCTCCTCGCTCTTGGTCAGTCTTCTCACTTGTTTTCATGGAGGCGCGTTGGCGGTTGTGTCGCGCTCGGAGAGTTCGATGATTTAGGAACTACGCCGCGGTGCCTTGGATAAACACGTATGCCGCGTACGCGTGGATGAGCGTGCGGTGCTGCTTTTACGTTTCGCCGCAACCATGAAGTTTGGAGCTGGTCTCGACACGCCGAGACGCCGCGCTGTATTTCTCCGGCCACGGTGCGCTGGCGTAGCAAGCTGGGAATGGCGGCCGAGAAGACATAGGCCTATCGGATCCATCAATTCAATCCGACTCTGGGCAGAAGTTGGCGCTGGATTATTTCACAAGTAAGTGATATCATACCTTATTTTTCCGTACCTGTCGTTTGCGCGAAGCGCATCACGCTAGTTGGCAACGGGCTCGATCGTGTTGTATATATATCGCGCGCACGAAATGCACCGCGAAGGTCGGCTTTGGCATCCGCTCGCCTGTGCTTTGTTACTGCCTGAAAATTGGCCGCCATTGCCGTCGGCCGCCTGGACGCTCTCGCCGCGGTGATGAGCTGCGGGCTCGCGATATTAGAGAGTTTTAGTTTGGCGTTTTTACGGCCCGCTCCGCTCCGAGTTGGCCCGCTAAGCCGCAGCGGAGCGGCGGATGATTTCCTCGTTTTAGTTGTGTGTTGTCGGCCGCGGGACTAGCGTAGCGGATCCTTAGCAGTTACGGCCGGCGCCCTCTGGTGATGTTCAGCGTCGCTAAAGAAAAAGAGAAAAACATTTAGTGGCATTTACAAACCGAAATGAGAACGTATGAATTTATTTGTTCACGACGTATTTAGAACTGCGCTTTAAATATGTTGGCGGTGTATATATTTTTTTACAGAGACGCAAGCACTGACTTCTCGCTGCACGCACGCCATGTCGCTGCACGCTCGAGAGAAGGCGCGCGCTTCGTCCGCCTTCCGCTTGCGAAAACGGCAGCGACGCTCCACGCTCCGCTTAGGCAGCCCGTAAGCGGAGCGTGGGCCTCGCTCCGCTAATCCGCTTACGGCCATAGCGGAAGGCGCATGCGCACTCGCGTTCCTGCTCCGCTTAGGTGCTGAGCGGAGCGTAAAAACGCCCAACTAAAACTCTCTATTGGGCAGAGGCCTCACCGCTGCGGTGCGACTCGTCCAAAACGCATTGCGGTTGCCGTCAACGAGCTCGGTTGTATGTCGCGCGCTTGAAGTGCACCGGCCGCTGGCGGGTGCTTTAGCTAGCCGACTTTAGCTGTGCTTCGGAACTCTGTGGACAGTTTTCGCCATTACCGTTGGCTTCCCCGTCAATCGGTCGCAAGCAGCTCAGCGCCGATCGTGGCGGCGGGCCCCCGCGTTCGCTCGTTGTACTCTGCCGCTCGATCCAGGAACTTTGTGAAAATTTGTCGACATTACCGTCGGCTTCCGCGGCGCTCGCTCGAAAGCAGCCCAGTGCCGTTCGTGGCGGTGGTTCCGCGTTCGCTCGCTCCTCTGTGCGAGGTTCGCTGGCGGCAGAAGCTCCGCGTTCGGCCCCGCGTTCGCTTGCTCGAGCTGTATACGATGCCGCTCGCGGAGAACTCGCCGACTCGTTGGCGGCTCGGCGGTCGCGGCGCCTAGGCATGATGGCTGCGGCTGCCGCACTTGAGCTGTTGCGCTATGTGACTCGAAATGCGTTTTCGATTATGTATGACATCGCGGTGGAAATATTTGCATGCCATATTTTAGACGTGCGTATTTATTTCACCTTGCACGTATTTGCCATGTGCGTGTATCTTCCTCACTGTCACATGTGACTTAACCGTTTGCAATCTCTTTGTGCAGACGTTGTCCACTACGTGCAGAAGGCTGCGTGCGCTTGTGCGTGCAATGCCAGTCATCTGTCGCTTCCGTGGGAGCAGCTTGACAACGACGACTGTACGAGATATGACAACGCGGCTGGACCTGAATTTGACATCTGGCAGTGAATTCACTGAAAGAATGCAGAAACTTAATGTGTATATAGAAAAATGAAACATTTCATTTCTCACTTTTGTCTTCGTTGTTGCATTGACTGCGAAAGCAGTGAAACAAGCATGACTAAATAATTTTTCGCGTGTTCTTTTCTGCGCCATTTGTTGCTCACTGCGGAGAAAAACACGCGAGAAAAGTATTAAGCCTTGCAGAGAGTAACTGTGCAAAATCATCCCTGGGGATTAACGCATCATTTGAACTGAGGATAAAAAGTTCATCCCAGTGGAGCATTTGAGTGGACCAACCGTTCGTCCGGTGAGGTGCAACCGTGGGGACTAACGGTTGACCGGTAAGGGGTAAATGTGAGGACTAAATGTTAGTCCATTGAGGTGCAACTGTGGGGACTAACGGTTGCCCGCGAAGGTGTAAATGTGAGGACTAAATGTGAGTCCCTTGAGGTGCAACTGTGGGGACTAACGGTTGCCCGCGAGGGTGTAAATGTGAGGACTAATTGTTAGTCCCTTGAGAGGACTAACTGTTAGACCCCTGCCGTTAGTCCTTAAAGGAACTAATGGTTGTGGCAGCCCCATTAGTCCCCAAGAGGACGAACGGCACACCCTTTTAACACCCTTTTGCCTTAGAGTGCGGCTGCGCGAACACAGCAACAATGTTCGCCAAATGAACAGCAGGCACTTAGCCCTTCATTGCAGCACGCGTGACACTGTTGAGTGCAAACCCCTTTTGGAGAGGTGCCGAGTGGTGGGGCGATGTGGCTCTCAAGTAACGCGTGAAATTATAGAGACAGCAGAAATCGCGAGATTTGGCGATAATTGCGTGAGTGTCCCGTCCATTGCCTTGACGGAAAAAGAAGTTCGGTACACGTCCCGTGCGCATGAGCGCCGCAAGTGATGTGGACTGATAATACTGTGCAGGTTTTTTTTTGCAAATAGTGCTTTGCAATCTTTTTTGTTCACGTGTCGTTTTCTTTATATTCTGTCCCGTTTCGGAGATAAACTGCAGTTGTTCAGCGCTCGTCTGTGGTTCTTCCTTGTCCTTTGTCCTTTTTTGCGCTGGTGTCACATAAGAGACCTGGGAGTGTGTTGATTCGACGGTGGACACTTGACTCGCCATGCTAGACAATAAAAAGAAGGACCGGGTTCTGCGAACCGTGCGGGAAATGCATGACTATGCTGAACCCTTTGCGCCTTTGTGCAATCATAAACAGTAACATTTTCTTGCTTCCTGTCGTAGATACAGGGCGCGTACGTCTTTGTTTGAAATTATTTCAATTTATATAGAAATTTATTGTGCCTATATTTACGATTTTGGAAGCCTAAAACGGGTGTTTTACCTGCCTATTTTTGGCGCCTAAAACGCGCTTTTTTAGTGCCTAAAAATCCGGCCTCTAGTGATCAGCGGTAAGCCGCGTCGGAATTTATGCATGTGCCATCGAAGTTTCCACCGTTATCGTTGGTGGCCGCGTTGTTTCTAGAATAAACTCTAGTGTTCGTGTTGCGCGCTCAAGCTTATCGGAACAATCTAAAATAATCGGGAATGTTCGACAATGCGGCATGGTGCGCGCAAGGCAGTGGTCATACACGGGTAACGGGCCGATTACATAAACGCAGAAAAAGAAGAGCGCGTGGCAATGTTCGGATACCTGACTCTGCAGAAAGGCCCTGGCAGTGAAACGGAATATTACTGCTCCTGCTCGTGTCCAATGTCTCACCATCCCGCCACCAGCCCCGGCCATCATATGGGCTTTGACAATATAGGAGCGCCGATTCCACATGGACCCCCTGCTGCAGTGCAAGTGGCAAGGAATGCACAAACGTCAGCAAGCTTAACGCGAACGCTCCGCAGCGTGACGTGGACTGGTTTGACTGATGCTAGCCATGAAGCACTGGGCGCTGTTGCCGAGATAACACGTTGGTATGCTTGGATAGTATGTCGGCATGCATGTGTAACATCTCCGCAAAATAACCCAAAGCTACGCGGCGCTGGCGTCAATCAAACCGTTTCAGGACACGCTGCGGAGCGTTTTTGTTAAGCTTGCTGACGACTGCACGTCTGAGTGGGATGACTTCCCCGTTCTTAAAAAAAAGAAGAAAAAAATGAACTCCCTGGTATTTGAAGGCCCATGGGGAAGTTATCACATGACTAATACTCAACCAGAGGTTTCTCTTTTATTTTACTCCCACTGCTGCCTTATGTTCAACTGCACACCTAAGACGTGATAACAAAAAGGCACAAGCATTCACATCGCTCATTCAGAACGAAAATTATTGAAGTAGTGCTACTAGCAGAGAACTAGCAGTGCCAAAAAGTTCTATAATACCCAAACGCTGAACATTAACCAAACCGTTGAAGGTCCCACAGGTTATTGATGTTTTTTTTTTTTTTTTATGCGCATATAGCAAGAATCGTCACGACGAATTGCTGACGTTTTCATGAATGGGCACTGGAGCTTTCTCCGCCTCGAGGGACTGGGCTGTCGGGGTTAAACTTGTAAACGGCGTGAGCGTCGAACCAGGTTCTCATTCCATCGTAGTAAATCCTGCACAAAAAAAAAAATGAAGGGTTAATAGGAGAATTGGTGATTTTTATCACAACGAAGTATGAGGCCTGATCTTTGGCGCACTATGATATTTGTCTTTCACATGCAATGAACAAATGACAAAATCCGACTTTCATTTGGACGGTCGACCCACACCTGGCAACGTGTGCCATCATATTTTATTTACTCTCATCTTTTATTTCCACGCTATGTCCGTTGTTATGGATAAGGTGTGTCTTGCTCGTAATCTGGGAATCGAAGCATTTTTCCTTGCACGTATCTCTAATCCTGCCTTTCACATCTTACCGCTTGTACAGCGCGAACAGTTTCACCGTGGTGATATTTTAAGGATAAGTCCGAGACCATGATCTCATTCTACTACAATAGCAGGTACAGCCGTCACTGCGCCGTCCAGTAGGTGTGTTACTTTAAAGAAACCCTGCAACACTTTTCCAAGTAACCTTCGAATGGCTTCATAAAAGAGCTTATTGCCTGAGGAATGAACTGCCGCAAAATTTGTTAGAATCCGTCAAGTACAAGCGGAGTTACAGGTATTTGTCGCACCCTTCAAGCGTTTTCTCTCTCCTTTCGTTCTAGCGAGCGCGCTGAAAGATGCGCAGAGAGGGGCATGACAAGGGGGGCAAGATGATGCATCCCTTCGTCAGCGCGTGCGATGACCTAGAGTACTTTCCTTTCTTTTTTTTTCTTTCTTCAAACGCGTGGTTTATTTACAGTGTGATCGCGAGCGCACATGGCACCATCCCCCCGTCGGCCACGGTAACTATTCAGCTCACGACACTCAAATCAGCCAATGGCCGTGGACTTTGGGTTTATGGCGTCATTTGTCGAGAGAAGAGGAAAAAATTTTTTAGCTGACTAAGAATTTATTGTGAATTCCAGGCTGTGTGCTACGCTATAATGACTGGCTCGCGTGCTCCTGGGAGCCTCGACAAACGATCCGCTGCGTTTTGTGACCATGCTGATAAAGTGTTGCAGGGCCCCCCCTTTAAGCGGTAACATCCTTGGTGTGACTGAGAAAAATGCAGAAATGTGTGGCTGACAGATAACGCTTTCAACAAAGGATGTCTAAGTGCGCAGTTTGAACCCAAGTGAGCTTATATCCTAGTGATGTTGCTCTTGTTGTGCTATATAGTCAACTGCGAATTTTGTGACACCATGTCAACATCAGTGAGTCTATTTTAATGTGTACGCATTCTGTAGGGCTACTCCGCTCAGAAAACACTGCGTCCGTCCGTTCTTGCGTTAGGTAACGTGTTGAGATCCGTGTAAATACATGTTGTCTTACGTAGCATATGCGACAATGTCATATTACTATAGAATGAAAGCAGGGAAATATAGATGCTGCAGCAAGTATACATATAAGTAACCATCCCATACAGTCAGTGAATAAAGAAAGGAGAACAGCAAAGTTGCCGTATCAAGTAACCATATCATGCATAAGGAAAAGAAAGAAAGCAGGACAGTGCAGTTGCCGCAGCAAGTCGCTGCAGAACGAAAGAAGGCCATTGTAGTTGCCGCGACAAATAATCGTACTATACACGCTATAGTACACTCTTAATCAGGTCCTGGTTAATTGCTGGCTGTATCTAGGAAACCAGAAGAAAAATGTCCAGTTTCCTGGCTATATCCAGCACTTTAGGCGGGACCTGATTAAGAGTATTGCTACACGATGGCTGATGTCGGCTATTATTGCCGCATGTTGGTTAAATAACGAAACTCCAATCCACCACGCCATAGATCATCATCGTTTTGCGAACTACGGAAATACCCACTATGTTATTATTCGTCATTCTCCGGAGACGCAAGGTACCCACTAAGCGTCTCTAAAGCATTAAGTGCACTTTGTTGATGCTGTGGCTAATGACGACAAATATTTATGGCTGAGCGCTTTGTAATGCGTGGATTCTCAAATTAGGCAGATCCCAAGTACCATGGGAATCGATGTTATGCGAAGCATGCGGAGGTAAGGTGACTGGGTTGTAATTTTCTTATTTAGCGAAACGTTATGAAATTACGCTAAAGATACATACAAATGTTGCACACATTGACATATGTTGAACAGTCGCACATGTTTCATATAACCAGTTGTTTACACTTGTGTAACCATGCCAACAGTAACATGGGTATTGCCAACGCCAGAAACCGTAAGCTGTTATGTAGAGCTTGTGTTTGCAAGGATGCTAGCCCTTGATAGGGCTACGTAAACAAACTACAGTGGATGGCGCTTAAGTACACAATTGACGTTAACCCGACGTGACTCCTTTATCATAGGAGTACGTATGCAATGTTTTTAAAATTAGATATCGAGCACTGCAACCACAATCGACTTTTCACCAACATTACGCCTGCATAGGGTCTTTTTCCGAAGCTGTTTCGAGACCTGACGTGGCTCTGTGGTAGAATACTTGATTGTCACGCAGAATGCTTGGGATCGATTCCTGCTGGGACTCTGATTTCTATTCTTTGCATTCGTCGAGTCAACGCCGCCGATGTCAGTTTTTCTTAATGCTGTCGCCTTTAAATTACAAGTGCCAACGCCACCGAAGTCAGTTTCTCTTAACGCCCTCGCATTTAAATTGCCAATGTATGTTCTCGCCTTTCGTGGGTAGATATAAATTGTCAAACTCCTGTGGTGCATACCCGCATACCGCGGCCCGTGGTATACGGGTATGAGCCACACGTGTCTGGAGAAATGAGTTTGACGACGTACGCGGCGGTATTTTCACGTTATTCAAGTCACGACCAGCCACACGTATTCATCAAATGCTCTTACCCTGCCATACTAATTTTGGTCTACCCGAAGTTAAGGAGGTGATCAGTGATCACGAGAGCACTCAGACGTAGGCGGCTAGATAGATAGATACGTAGATAAAAACGCAAAAGTGCTTACAGTACGCAAAGAAATGCTTCGCATTTAATGATGCGTGTGCGCTATCTGACGATTTCCCCAGCGAAAAGCTTCTGCCGAAATTTTCATGCGTGCTCTTGTAGCTCACCTATACGTTTCCATGTGCCTGAGAAATACCAATGTACACGGGCGACCTCATTTTCTCTTATTTTTTATTTGGCAAGCATTATTATCACTCCACTGAACCAATAGTCCGCATGACGTAACCAAAATAACAAAGTTTTGGTTTTAGGAACTTCGCTTCGAAAGTACATTCAAAATTGATGTTCCTTATGACCGAGATATTCGCTCATTTGGCAGTCCAGGAGATTCTGAAAATGCACTACAGCTCAAAAGAAGTAGCTTTTCTATTACATATTTTTAAAAGGTACACTTTCGCACCCATACATCACCATGCGAAGAACGAGGGCCCGTATTCACAAAATCTGGTTACGCTAACATTTTTCGTGAGAGAATATTATACAGCCAATCACAATGTGGGAAATATCATTAGTTAATAGGCTCAATAATGGAGAGAAGTGCTTACGAAAGAGGAATATCCTGAATTCGGCCCTAGGGTGTCAATCATGCAGATTTTAGTTTTGAGGCTAAGATGTTTTTGTTTCATAATCTTTGAGTGTTCATCTATTGCTATCTTTTCTTCTTGGCCGAATTTCAGTTGTAGAGCTGCCTCCTCAGCTCGGTCTCGCGCTGCTGATCCGGGTTGCATTTCCGGCCATGACGGCCGCATTCCGGTGGAAGCAAAATGCAAGAATGCGCATGTACTCAAAATTAGGAGCAAGTTAAAGAATTCCAGCAGGCCAATATCAATCTGCAGTCCCCACTACAGCCTGCCTCCTAACCATACGGTGATTTCGGCTCAGCAAACGTCAGAATTTGTTAAAAAGCATGTAAAGAAATATCGCAGGATCGGAACATCGGCGAGAAATAGGAATATGCCTGTAGCGCTTGCTGGCCATGTAACTTTGAAATAATGTTCTTTTTCTAACCATCTCCTTCCGGTTTAGCAATAGCTCATGCAGTAGCGCATGCTTACTTGACGGCAGCCAATACATAGGCTGTTGCATTTTGCGTTGTGCCGTCTAAGTCTGCTCTTAAATTAAAATTTAAAAAAATATGCAAATCATGCCCCCTACGCTTTCCTTAACTTCATGACCTATTGGCTTCATTGGGCTGCGTCTAACAATGAAACGGGTCCGTCGATCTATCCCCCCTTATTTCCTATATCTAGAAATTAGTTTGCTCATCGCAGCTCAGCTCATTACACGACGAACGAACACCAACTAGCCGGATTTCTCGCGTTACTGTCGCTGTAGTCGTCGTCGCTGTTTTCCTTATCTGCGTACACGACGGGCACTGCTGGACAAAGTCCACTTGTGTTGTTCCCTTCAGGGCTACGACCTTTGATAACGGAACACAATACGGGCCAAGAATTTTCTCATTTTAATCGACAAGCACCAGACATGTAAAGCCGAATTAGTGCGAATAATAGCTTCAGTCGAAGCAAATCTACTACTAACTTTTTGCGCCGCCGAGCGCTGTGTTAGTCCAGCAAGGACAGTAGCTGTTAGCTGAATTCGAAATTCTGACATTTTCTATTTCGCTTGAGAAGGACAGCGAAACTATGCGTAACAAGCAGGTCCTTTTTCTTGCTTTCTTTTTTAGATGTG